>JABJVR010042187.1:14042-31317 GCA_025773905.1 Chitala chitala
AATTTTAATTCAAATTTCAATCTTTTTTTTTTTTTTTTTTAATTAAATTTTTTTAATAACCATGAACCCAATGCCTTTTATAAATCTAAAAAAAAAAAAAAAAAAAAAAAAAAAAAAAAAAGAGGTTAGAAGAAAGATTTAAGTTTACAATAAGAAAATCTTTGTTCCAAATGAAAAGGAAAGGTGAGGCTTCACCTTTCCATGTCCCAGTGGCCACCAGACCAGACTTCTCTGTGTCACCTTTAAACAGTTTGTAGGGTGTGATCACCAAGTCTCTACTTGTCAGCCTACATCTCCCACAGTAAAGGGAGGTGTTAAGAAACTGCTCCTTTCTCAGTAACTCTTTCATGTTCTTATGTCAGCATTTGACTCATTTACTCTTTTCTGAATTCATTTCCTGTGGTGGTTTAAGTGACACAAGGCAGCACAGGGTCAGCGGTAGGCAAGAGGTGTTTAAGATCGGCTAAGTAAATGTACACATTTCCTATGAAGGCCACACGATGGAAGGTGACGCACTGTTAATACACTTCTGACTACTATAGATTCTCTACAAAACCCATTGGCTCTTTAAATGCGCATCAGAACATTCAACATTGGCTTAATTGAGCTTCCAGCATACACAGAAGAGTGCTTGTCACCATGGCTGTATTACGCAAGCAGGAATTTAGCAGGGCTGGGCTTATTTCATTAATTTTACAGCCATCCCGAATGCTCCACACCATTCCACATTTTACTGGAAGCACCTAATTTACATAATCTTCTATTTCTGTTATGCCAGATAAATGATGAAAGTGCATCAGGATGTTGGGTATGAACTGTTGGTCAGAGCTATTCAAATCACAACCCCCTACCCCAAGTGCAACAAAATTCTGTTCCAACGGAGCTGTGAATCACACCATTCAGCCAATTGTCTTTGTTGAATTCACTTAAATCCCTTTTCTGAGGTCTTAAAGATGTAATGAGAGCTGGTGGAATAGGAGAAAAAAAAAAAAAAAAAAAGGGTGGATGGGGGGGGCGGGGTAGAAAAAAAAATTCCAGGGTCCACCCTCCTTAGCCAAATGAATGGAAGTACAATATGGCATTCTGTTTTGACCTCAGGTTATTAAGGAAGATGGTAATCTCTCCCTGTCCTTTTCAGAAGTACTGCCCAAGCAAAATATTTTCACACCGCTTGCTTATCCACAGTCAGTCCTCTCCACCTTGTGAATCGCGCACCACCAGAGTTCCTCCGTTAAACTGTAACCTCCACCTCAAAAACCACAGGCACACCTTAAAACAAAGCCTCCCTAATACTTCGGCAAAAAAGAGTCAGGAATAATTAGAACCATTTTCTCCAAACAGCGCTCAAATAAATCATGGGGATTATTTCATTCTAAAGGGCTTGTGGAAATATTAATAATAATCTCACACACACACACACCAGAAAAATCATGAACACCAAAGTCCCGCCCACTTCACAGATCTAAGCCTCTTTTCCATCATCAGCCAAACAAATGAGACAGACTAAAATATGACCTAGTTGCTTAGCACTAGCCTACACACCAGTCAATGGAGCTACACCATGACAAAAAAAGTAGGTTGCAACTACTGAGCACAAGAAATTAGGTCAAAAATCCAACCTGGAAGTGGTTGCAGGTTAAGTGAGAAGCAAAAATGAAGTTAACAGTGAAGATTAGGAGTCAGGACACGCAGTGAACTCACAGAATCTGGGTGTCCAGTGGCTGACATTCACAGTGGCACTCTGTACCAATGCACTCACTCAATATGGCATTGGAATGATAAGCAAAGCCCTCACTCCACAGTGGCACTCTGTACCAATGCACTCACTCAATATGGCATTGGAATGATAAGCAAAGCACTCACTCCACAGTGGCACTCTGTACCAATGCACTCACTCAATATGGCATTGGAATGATAAGCAAAGCACTCACTCCACAGTGGCACTCTGTACCAATGCACTCACTCAATATGGCATTGAAATGATAAGCAAAGCACTCACTCCACAGCAAGAAGTTGCCAAACTTTCAAAAAGCACACAATTTCACATACCGTAGACAAGAAAGGGAAAGTGACTTGCATGGGGGGAAAAAAAAAAACAAACTTTCGGTACAAATGTGTAAATTTCTATGGGCAAACATTTTAAACAGGAATATTTTGTCAGGGTATCAACATCAGTATTGTCATTTCCTTCAACTATCAAAAATAACTAGACTGAGGAAAAAAAAAAATAAAAAAGTTGGGTCAGTAAGAAGTAAGTTAGCCAAATTCAGTTCTGAAAAGGAGAATTTAAGGGAGATGAAAACCACCCTGAGGTTTAAGCGTTTCCATGAGTCACAACCAAAAGCGCTTACCTTTGTCCGAAGCATCCCCTAGAACGGAGACGGAACAGAACATGGTGGCTGTGTCTCCGGGGTAGAGCGATGGCTTCTCCAAGCGGGCCGATACGTTTAAATAGTAGCCTAAGAAGGACGGGAAAAAAAAAAAAAAAAAAAAAAGGACCACAGATGATCAGAAGGGATTCCATGATCAAACCAGCATTCCTCTTCTGGAGCCTCAAACAGACTCATCCAAAGTTCATCCAACACAGAGCCTCCTTTGTGAATGTGCTTGAACAGACAGCGGGAAAGCACTCAACTCCACTGCATTCTGCCTGACCACACTTAGGACAAAATAAGCCAAAGGCTGTTTAAGCTCAGACTACCACTTCCATGGGCATTTGTAGAAGGTGATGGTAACTGGTCGACTCCTGCCCACGTGTTAGACTAAACGCTGTCGCATCTTTACCCTGTGGGTTTCACTAAGTTGAATGCTGAAGTTCATGAAGAACCCAGCTGGGCCCGAACAGCACAGTCAAAGAGACGAGACAGCAGGCTTCGATTTTAAAATGGGGAGCATTGTCAGCAAGGGAACTGCCCCAGGGTGTGCTTCAGCCAACCGAATGCAGTAGTCAGAGCAACTTCTGTGCCATTCCATCCCTGAGGGAGGGGGGATATGAGTGATTTAAAAGAGGGACAGGGCAGGGGGGGGCACATGACAGGCCACAAGCTAGATAAAGGGCACTGAAGTTAGGAGAAGCCACAAACAGCTGAAAACACTCATGGGATTTGCGGCTTGGGTACGCCACATTAACCAAACTGTACACACGTACAAATTTATCGACTGGCATGTGACTTATGTACAACGTCCTCAGAAAATAAACCACTTATTTTCGAGGCTCACTAGGAAAAGAGAGATAAAATGTTTACTTCCATCCGTTTTGGATTTTTTTTTTTTTTTTTTTAATCAATCATTAACTGAATTACAGCAATATCCAACAGCAAATCTTGTCAAAAATATAACTCATGTGTGCATGTGATTGTGACACCTTGCTGGCCACTGGCTGCAGACCTGGGGATAGGTAGAGGGACCAAGCAGCTGAGGTCAACAGCACCAACGCTCTCTCAGACATTTGATAACAGAATAATGCCTCTCCACCAGGCCCTCCCTCCTCCAGTAATGACACCGCACCCACACAATGTTATCTGCTTCTCAAATAGGACACAGGACTTCCTGCTCTGTCCAACACCGTAACACAACACCCGTCTTAAAGCGGTGCGGAACACTACCTGAGTCGGCAAAGGCCAAGGCCACTCGATTAGATTCAGCGGCCGCAGCCTTGGTCCAGTTTTGCCCATTGTCCCGGCTCCATGCCACCACGTCGCAGAAGTACTGCCCCTGGTCGGACGCCTGACTTCCGGAGAGCCGAAAACGGAACATCCCCGGCGCCGATTTCTGAAGGGACACGGCGTCCAGGCGGTCCGGGTCATTCCATTCTTCCAGCTTCAACACTGCATCTGAGCTCATTGAAATAATCTTCTGGTTGCTGGCCCCGCCCGGGGCAGTTTTCTGGACCAGCACGGAGTACTCGGCTCCCTGGAGGTCCTGCCCCCTCACCTGGCAGCTCATCTCAAAGGTGGCCCCAGGCATGGCCGCGTCCCTCATGGCCTTGGCCTCCACGCTGAGCACTGGGTCTGCAGCAAAGGGTTGTAGGAAATGAGGGAAACGTTAGGCTGTGCCACTCACTACAACCGATAAACAGGTTTAGGCACAGTGGAACCATGAGAACAGTACAAGTGCTGAATAAAACTTCACTGAAAGACAAGGGATCATCCAAATGTAGTTTATAGTTCACATTTTGAAAGCGCATCTGATTATCCCACTGGTGCCATTGATATAAATATGAAAAGGCTTTGTACTATTCTGTTGTACACAGATAATTAGTGCGGGGATTTAAATAATGTAGACCGGCAGAAACCTGCTGATCAAAATATGGACTTAATTTTTGATTTCTTTGGTGAAATAACATTTGTCCAAGGTGCACATGCTGTGATGAAAAGTTAATACAAAGCTTCTAATTGTCTGTTTTCAGAGTGTATACAGATGTTGAAAGAAAGGCACTGATAAAGGACAGCATGTCCAACCACACATCTGTTCTTGCAGTTACACGTTTGTTTTCAGCAAAACTTGCAATAGAAAGAACAAGTCGTGTTAATCTCACTGAATTCACAAATCAGATACTGGTTTCAGATCTAATATGGCGTCCCACCCCTTCAAAACTGAAAGTTCCACTTTTCACACTGTAATGACTCAGCTCAAGTCGTCCTCAGTAACAGCAGAATTATAATGCAGCGTGTCCGCACACGGACTACGCATACCGATGAAAACGTGCACTTCAACATGACAGGACGATCCATTTTTGTTGCAAATCCTGAAATTTCCATTATAAATTGTTACACGACTGCAGCAACCCACAGTTGAGGTAAGCATTTTGTCATAGTCAAACAGAGAACACAACTGTGTAGCGATAAAGTTAGCATGGAATATATTTAAGCCTGAATCAGACCTGGAGATGGCTTGTTCAAGTCACTCTGTCGAATGACCCCCTGTCACCACTGTCAGCGGGAATACACCTACAGGTGACTCCACAAACAGTCAGGAACAGCCCAACTACAGTGGGAAGGTTATCGGATAAGAAGATTAAATTTAAAGCCAAAAGGTTCCAGGCTCTAAAGATCACATAACGCCCCTCAGTAAGTCTGAGTGAAGTGCTTACTTTTCAGCGGCCATAGAACAGGCAGCTCACTGGAGACCTCCTTGGACTTCACCCAGCTGCCATTCTGTGCGCGAGTCCAAGCCGAGACAGCACAGGAATAAGACGCCATGTCCATGTCGTTCACCTGGAGGAAGCGCAGTCCGAAGGTGTCGGGTTTCACCCTGGACAAGACGACGAGCCCCTTCTCCACTCGCTGTCGGAACGAGTCTCCCGGCAGCAGGTTTCCATCCTGGTCCAAAAAAGCAACAAGCAGGGAGCCGGCGGGCAGGTCGGCAGGCGAGGTCTTCGTCTGTTGCCAAGACACAGCCAATCGGCCGTCTCGCAGGTTTGATACGTCTGTCACGCTACACTGCAGCTTCATGGGGTCCCCAGAGGCATGTGGCTCCACGAGGACACTGAGGACCACCTTGAACTCTGGGGCTGCGAGGGTGACAGGGGCAAAAACTGTGTGTGAAAAGGCCCAAAAAAAACCTACTGCAATTTAACTCTCAAAAAATCAAAGACCAGAATTGCCTGTAATGAAATATACAAAACCTGAACAGGAGAACCATAACTGTTATGGACAACAAGTGTAACATTCACAATAATGGTGTCTGGAGCATCACACCATTTCATTAACTGAAAACTTACCACAAAATTTATTGACTTTATTATATTTTATATACTCTGTAAGCAATTGGTAATTTTGCAAATACCTGTTTCAGGCTCTACATTTGAGATGTCATGGCAGCCTATCCCATGTTTACAAAGGCTGCACCCAAAAACACATGGGAATGGCCCAGATCAGCTTCCCCTATTACACCTCACTCACACGCACTTCAATTACACTACAAGACAGGGACATATCAAACACCAGATAAGGGCTCCTCAGCACACGTCTGCTACGAACTAGAGAGCTCCACAACACAAGACAGACACTGGTTGAGTGTGTGTGTGTGTGGGGGGGGGGGGGGGGTGGAATTCAGCTATTATGACACCTTAAGCACACTCCCCCTGCGCATGGTTCTCTGTGTTTGGACAACGAAGGACTGGAAAGCAGAAGGTGAACAGGCAGCTCTTCCACCATCGCAGCGAAGACATGTGCTGTCACCATCTGTTGCATGCTGGGAAACTTGCATGCTGTGCTCACTTCCTGGTAGAAAATGGACCCCTCCAATGCAGAACCACAGCAACTAAAGATAAGAACGTTAACCACTTCAGCCTGCAGTTTAAAGATGGCAAATAACCTAAATAGGGCATGATTTTGCTAAGCTCTTTAATATCATTTAACCAAGCTTCCACTTACACCCTCCCCCTCAGAAAACCATAGCGCTCATATAAAGCCAGTTTTCATGTTCACACATAACAGGCGATATGAAACAAATCCAGGGCAAAAATAAATACCAAAACAGTACAATATGGGTAATTTTATAGAACACAATTTTATATTGGAAGTCCTGTTTTCAACATCACCCATACACTCCACAGCAGATTTCCACAAGTCTAGACAAAATTCTGGAACAGCTGCTACAGACAGAGGTACACAGTTGCCATACATGCAGCATATCTGTGGATTCAAAAATATGCAAAAGCAGCAGGCTTTTGTTTTTGTGAAGGCAGACTGCAGCACTGGCAGTTCTCCCATCTCCTCTCACTGCAGACAAAAGGCACTTTCTACGCCAAATTCACAGCACTTCTAATTTACTGCTTAGCACAAAACATGCGACAAGTATCGTCATGTTCAATCTGTCCTCACAATTAAAAACACTGGTCATTTTCAGTGATGGCTGAAAACCTGTGTGTTGTTTTAAGGGTTGAAAACACAAACGCAAGAAAAGGGACTGTCTTCACTGGCAGTGAAGTCTCTCTCTCAGTTTCCGAACGGGCTTCCCTTTAACCAAAGGAGTGACGCTTGAAATTACAACCGCTCTCTGCTGAACATTATACAAACAGCAAAAATGGCAATCAGCGGTCTCCAGAATAGCGCAGAAGCCCCCCAAAATGTGTCCAAATTGAGAAAATTTCAGAAAAATATATTATTGCACTACAGTCAGTGGTCCCCCCTCCCACAAGTTATTCTGGTGAATACACCATGTTCTCTGTACAAATCTAGGATGCAGCATTACACAGAACAAATTCTTGCAACAATCACACAGGAGTTCACAAAAGTACCATTACATGCAATTGTGCTGAGTGGCAGCAATGAAAAGTACAGTAAAACAATGGATATCAAGTTTAACTGCTTTTACCATTATCATATACTTATTTAACAACCACAGCCTGTAAAAAATAAAAAAATAAATAAATAAAAAAAGTGAGTAATACTACTACCGAACTGGCAGCAATTGAGCAGTAACTAAGTACCTCCATCGCTTACAACAACTTCGTTCCCGTAATTTTATCCATGAATAACCTTTCTGCTGTCTGTATGGAAAAGTTATCATTAAAACACGTCGTCAAAATATACTGATAATGGAGCTCTTCAAAACACAATATATGAAGAGCTTCAACACTTGTGCTTGGAAAACCAGTAGTACAACCTGCCAGTCCCACTGAAATGACTTCTCTGCACTTGGTTCATTCCACATGTTTTGAGAATGAAGCTAAGAAGTCAAAGCTAACGCAATAAAGACAGCCTTGTCAGTCAGCCCGCCTGGGTACTTATAAAGCATCTTTTACAGCTTCCAAAATGAGCCTAAAACCTCTTGAAAGGTTCTGAGCAGTCCTTGGCAAAAGCAGCCACAACAAATCCACAGCAACAAGGATGAATGAAAATTTGCAAAGGTAAGGTAGGGCTCCTGTCGACATTGGTTGTTTTAAACCAATGGGAGCTGCAAGTGTGATCAGTGAGCAGTGATTTGCAAGATATTGACAGCTTGTTGTAACAGCACTTGCCAAGAATTCATCTTGTAGAACAAAAACAACCCACAATAACAATTTTTACTTTTCAAACCAATCAGTTTCCCTGAATAAACCATTAAACTATCATTATCATACATTATCAAGTACAGCGATGTACTTAAAGATGTTGAGCTACATTATTCACTTAACTCACCTATCTGCATCACCTGAACCTCAACGGGGTCAGAGGTCTTCTCTGCTGCTTGGTACCAGGACCCGCTGCTTTGTCGAATCCAGGCCCGCACTCTACATGAATAGAACCCTGAGCTGGACTGGTCCACACCGAGTATCAGCAGCCTGAATGTCCCCGGGTTGACCCGGCTGAGCCCCACGGGACCTGACGCGTTCGCCACCACACCGTCACGGCTCATGTGGACCAGTGTCCGGGCGGCACCACTGCCTACAGCACCAGAGCTGAAGAGCCACGACACCTCCAAGCCAAGCAGCCGGATGTCATCCGCGGAGACGGAGCAGGTCAGCTGGACGCTGTCACCCACGTTCACCACCGATTTCTTCTCTGCTGAGACCTTGAGGTTTTCACCTGCAGTACAAGGACAAAGCAGTTTACAAAATATGGGGGGGATCCATACAGAACCAGGTTAAACTGAACAGAAATACATGGAGATGTATGCATATAAACAGGATGACCCCCATGGCAAGTATAACAGTACTGTATTCAACACTCAAAATATCTGGATTGCTTATAATTTTATCCCCAAAGTTTGAGCTTTTCATATGTGGTACATAAGGTTCAATTTAATTTCTTTTTATATAGTGCCTTTTCGTAACAAGTTGTGTTGATAATTCAGTGTCCCCCTGTTGATGCTGATATTTTTCATATTAGAAAGGGAAGCATTTTGGCAATGAGTGTGTATAGATATTTTTCGGTATATGTAAACACACACACATGCATGCACAGCTGGCATTGCATTTGAACTGCTGCGGACTTACGGGCAGGTATGACTTTAACCTCTCCCAGTGCAACGCTCCGCTCTATTATGCTCTGCCAGGTACCGCTGCCCTCCCGAACCCACTGTCGCGCCGTGCAGGTGTAATTTCCTTGGTCCGTCATCTGAGCTTCGCTCAGTGTAAGGCCGAAAAATGCGCCCCCACGAGACTCCAACCGAATACCTCCGTCGTCAAGCCTCTTGGCGAAACTGGCCGTTGGCGTTACCATGCTGTCGGGGCCAAATGTAAGGATGTCTTCAGCTGCTGAGTTAAGCCTCTTGATGGACCATGTCACAGACAAATATGTGTGTTCTGTCGGGTCCCTGGTGGCATTACAGCGGAGCACCACAGGGGTTCCCTCAAGAACTACAGATGGGGTCGATACCGGAGCCACCTTCAGATTGTCCTCGATCACTACAAAAATGAAACACAATAACCGTTAATTTACTTCACTGCAGACCTGATGCTTCAACTCAAACTGAATTAGCCCTCACTTTTAGATCTGGACAAAGCCAATGAGGAAAAAAATTGCTTTAAAACTCATAGCCGGTGGAATTACGACATGTCAGTCACTTCATGCTTAATTTCAGAGAACCTTTGACACCCAATCACGGGCTAAATCTCACATCACCATTGTTCAGAAAGGAGGCTGAACTCAAGGATTCAAACATTCATGTGGGGGCAGGAGAAAGAGGCATTACCAGGACGACACCAGTGAGAACCCCGGTATGCAGACAGCTCACCTTTTAGCTCTACTTCAGCAAAGTAGTTCCCCATTATGACTGAATCGGTGCTGGGTGTCTCACATTTGTAAACACCGTTGTCCGCCGGGCTCACGTTCTTGATCCTGAGCTCTGCCGCGCTGTTGCTTAGTCTCTTCACAGAAACGGCACCACTTTGGATACGGTTCTTGTAGGAGCTGTCCGAGTAGGCCGAATCGAAGGTAGACAGCACATGAAGAGTCCTGCTGCCCTGACTGACCGACCAGTCAAAGTCCTGCTCTAGGGGGCCCTCGTAGTCCGACACATCACAGCGAATGGATACCGTCTGCCCCGCTACACGAACCAGGGGGCTGGGGGGGACGGTCACCACACGGCACAGAGACAAATCTATACGAATCCAACACAAAGTTGTTAGGGGTCAAACCACAGAACAATGAGGTTGTAAGACAGAACTTTTCCAAGTAAAATAGTGTGGAAGCATGAGAAATCAACACGTGGACAGATTTCTTGCTTTCAGAACTGGTGGGCTTTGGTGACAAGCACAGACAAGCATCATTTTAGCAAGCTGCAAAAATAAAGCCTTGAATCTTGAACTCAAGACTTAACAGAAGGGCGGTTAAAAAAAAAAAAAAAAAAAAAAAAAAAAAAAAATCAAGCACCAACGTTCGACTTTTCTCTGAATTTTGCTTGACGGGTGTATGAAATCTTAAATATCCATGTACATTAGTTCTTATAAATTCGTCCAGCAGTCATCAAGCTAAACGTAAACCAACAGGGCTGTTTGGGTTGCATCAGTCTCATTTACGAGTGTACCATTTTACATGACATCTGCCTGTACGACACACCCCTATCAGATACGTGTACAACCACACCCACAACTCAATCAGGTCTTCACAGCAAATACCAGAGGTTGGTAATCAACAGTTCGTCAAACAGTACGGCTGTTACACACTAGGGATATTCCACCTGATAGTAATGAAACGCTGAATGTACCTTGTAATCAAAGGTGCATTTTACACTAGTATGACTCAGTCATCTTACCTTAATTCGTTTTAAGTTATTTAAAAAAAAAAAAAAACGCATAAATTTATGCAACAGCTCCACAAAAGTACAGAACCAAGGAATAGTATAGAATAGCAGTTTCACATGAGCCACACCTGTAAATACATTTCAGCACCAAGCGAGTTTAATACAAACTATGAGATTTAACCTAACTTAGTTGCTGTTAACTCTTCCCAGTATACCACCATCGACTAACCAGACACGTATTAAGGCGAAAATTAAACTACACTATTATATATATATATATATATATAATACCACTACGCCATCAAAACCAACTAGTTTAACACCCATTTTCAAAAGTTTTAATGAAGCCTTTCAGTGACTGCTAAAACGTATTCAATACCAAACAACCCTTTAAAGCCTGATTTTAAAATTATTATTATTATTATTATTATTAAATCACTGAGCCGTTCTGCCAATACACGAACACCAAGATTTGTCTATGAACCGAAAATGCACGGGCAGCATTTTACATTGACGACACTGTCAGTCACTTGTCTTTATTTTAGGCCGAAAAAACTAAAACAAATGGCAAGACATAAAAATGTACATGCATATTACATTCTAGCACATAATTTGTGTACGTTGAAGTTTATAGGTTATGTAACTAACACAAACATTAACTACTTTAGAAGTAGAGAGGATTTTTAAAAACGCAGTTCCTTACCAAGAATTACAAATAAAACCAAAAAGAGAAAGAGTGCGTATTCCATCTTTGCCATGCTTTTTATTGCCTTTACAATTCCTTTGTCAGAGACGCAAAACGCGAAGCTGAGGTCGCTTCTCGGTAGGTCCGCAGCGCACGAAACGCTCAACTTCTCCTTATTTATGACGCTTCAGAAATCAGACGCGTCCCGGTTATATCGCAGCGCATAAACTCCGGTTCTCATGAGAGAGCTTGGATCAAATGATTCACTCGTGTGTAGAATATTTAACCACAGCCGGGATCACATAGTGCAATGGGCTGTCCGTCCGTGCCCGGATGTGACTTGGGATTTTTTTTTTTTGGGCTTGCCTTAAGGCTAGAGGTGTAGGGAGTAGTAGGTAGGCTGAAAAATTTGAACGGCATGCCAAACAGAATTAGGCTGGAAAAATATTTCAATGCGCTGTCATTGTTTTTTAATGGCTTTATGGGAATTATTAAATGTCGTAGGCTTATATAGGCGACACGGTGTCGTGGCGACTCCCAGGTCCCCGCCGCGGGTATGTATGTATGTATGTATGTATGTATGTATGTGTATATGTGTGTGTGTATGTGTGTAGTTTGTATGTGCTGTCCGGTTTCCTCCCACGGTTCAAAGACACGCAGGTTACGTTGACTGGCGTTTGTAAATTGCCTGTTGTGCGTGCGTACACACACACACCATGTGCCCTGCGGTGGGTTGGCGCCCCGCCCAAGGTGTCCTTTGCCCTGGGCTTCCTGAGATTCGGATAAGGTGGTGAAGCGGATGTACTATGCCTGTATTTCTTAAATAAATTATAATAGGACATTTGAAAGGGAAACATGAAACAAAAGCCTAAATGTTATTAAAACGAGTTTAACATTAACATCAATTCGTTAATATTACGAAGGAGCAGGCGGGCTTCGAACCTAGGTCGTCAGAGCACCAGACAGGGGGATTGGACCTCTGAGCGAAGCTCACACGTCTTTGGCTCTGGGAGCTGTAATCCCTGGGGCGATGTACCGGCAGCCGTCGTTACGCCGTCAATGTCATTCTCCCTTGTGTGCACTGAAAAAGGGTCTGGATTGACACAAAGGATGTGCATTGGTTCGACATAAAATTGTTCCGTAAAAATAATTAATTTATGTCCAGTCCACTTAATCGTGAAAGGGAAGCAATTGTATTTTGTGGAATCGATGTACTTATTTTCATGTTAATCCAACAGAACCTTTTCAATGCATTTCATATGGAATGGTGCAATGCTATTACATGACTTCTATTGTCTTGCCAAGTGACGCTTAACTGAGTTTAGCTATGGCCAAATAGATAACTTTCCATTACAACGTTTTCCATTATAATGTTCCTGATTTCTTGCTGTGCTACTCCGCCATGTGTCCGCTGGACCAGGTCACGGGTGAATCAATAACATGCAAATATTGAGGAAAATACCATAAAGTGTAACAAAAAGGTAAAGTGAACCATTACAGGAGGAATCGAAATACCGTTTTACAAACTAACTGTATTATAAAAACAAGCGTTTATTTTTATTTCTTGTCAGTTTTGGATAATCTTCAAAATAAGTCAAAAACTAAAGTAGCCTACCCTGTCTTCCCTGGACTTTTAGTGCTATAGTATAACAAGCACACAGTTTGATCTAGATTTAACCAATACTGAAAATATGGCTGAAGGTTATGTTACTTATGTCCTCGGACAAAGTCCGCTAAATTTAGAAGACTGCAGAGTGTCGCAAGCAGCCAAGCCTGGCACTGAGGTCTGCCTGTCCTTTGCGGCCACTCGAGTTTGGGAATATGACAGCCTCTTGCACCCGTTTCAATGAAGCTCTGCTGGAACAATCAGTCAATGGTTGTCTTTAGATTCGCAGACAGTGAAGGAATGAGAGGAAAAATAGTGAAAGACTAACTGAGCTTTTTGTACTCAAAGAGAAACAGCAGCCGGTGAATTTCAAGCTGCATACTTGCGTTTCTCCTATTCTCCATTCACTTTCAGTCCGTTGCAGGAGATTTTTGCTCAGTTTAATAGGCAGATTGTCCGATATACAGTTTACACTATCATAACTTTAACTGTGAGTAGCACAAAACGAATTTCACTGGCTTATTAGTACTTCTCTTTATTACATGAAAACGTTTCAAAGAAAAACTTTTAGCTTCAATTGAACCTGTTATAGGTCATGGTCAGATGTGGATCGAAATTAGAACCTTTTTAGGGGGGCTTCATCCCCCTATTTACAATATTAGTCCCCTGAAAATATTGTCATTCTTATCCAAATTTAATTGCTCCTCAAATATTATACATGGGTGTGTGACAATAATACTTACATAAGGCATGGAAAGCGACTTAGCACAGAACGGAGCCTGAATTGTAAGTGCTGAACATTGCACTTACGGTGAATCATTTCATAGAAATATTGACAAGTCTTTCTATGAAAAGAGATAAATGGAACACAGCGACACAGATCTAAACACAGACCTTAACAATGTAAGTGATGTCTTGGAGTGTGGGTATCCTGTTCCTTCTACTCCTTCAAGAACACATATTCACTCTTTCGCCTGTCTATTGTGACTCCATGCATAAGTAACCAAAATGTGGCCAATCCAAGACAAATAGTCGAATTATTATTATTATTATTATTATTATTATTATTAGTAGTAGTAGTAGTAGTACAAAACGTTCATAGTCACTTGGTACGTTTTAAGCATATATAACGCATAATTTTTAACTTTTTAGGTGTGTCTACAGTAAATCCAATTTTTGGAGGTGGCTGTATGCAGTCTACTTGCGTATGCGAACCCACTACAAGTTTGTTCAAAGACTAGTCAAAGCAACAAACTATTTTTAAAGCCACCAACCATACACTGTATACAAACAAATATAAAGTACAAGTATTTCTTATACTGGGTGGTTAACGTCGTGGGTCTGCCATAAATAAATGTCTTAATATGAGATATGCATTTGTCATCTATGTACTAATTTACTTGCGATTTAAATTCGTAACCATTTTTCAATGGAATACAGACCCTCAGTACCCATTAGATTTCATACAGCTAAAAGGACTTCGGAAACAAAAATGCCACACTAATTTAATTCAAGCTCGGGCAGTTTACAGACATATTAAATTGCAAAGTGGGACTGTACTGCCACCTAGTGTATAAATATCATAATACAAGTGAACCGCATATTTGATTTGGCCCAAGTTTTACACCGGATGCCCTTTTTGACGCAAACGTCCCTACTGATCCGGGCTTGGGACCAGCACCTTGGTGGCCAAATTCCACCTTAATGGCTGGGTGAAATATTATAATGCAAGAAATTTTCGAAAAATACCGAATTGCGTTATTTACATCACCTATATGATTAAAAGCTGTGTCCACTAGGTGAGTTGGGCAGCGCGAGAAGTTATCACCGTTAGAGAAAAAAAACTTTTAAGTGAAACATTAATTTCTGAACGTTTTATTATTTCGGTGTAAAACACATCTTCGTCTGAATCCCCGCTCCGCTTACCGACCATCTCTGTCCGCGCACAGACAGTTTCAATGCTTTTTGGCCACTAGGGGTCTGACTTGTTTAAAGGAGGCGGTCTTGTTGGAGCAGTTACGCTAGCACTGATGCTAAAGGAGGACGCTGAATCTTCCAAGAAGGTTCTGAAATGAGCGAATTGATGTTGGAAATTGCACTGAGGTGGAATAAAAAAATGTCTGACAAGAGTTTATTTTGCTTTTTAAATGTAAGCTGTATGCAAAAAATAACACCAATTTTTGAACTGAATGACAGGGGAGAACTGAATGCTTGTAAATATTTTCTAATTTTTTATGTGGTTTATTTAAATGCTTTTTTCTTTGCATTCTAAAATGTCTTTTTTGGCATCTGTTTGAATGTCTCTTAATATTTGCAATTTGACAAAAAGGTGAACAAGAACTACACAGATAAGTGCTGGGATACTTTTGGAGAGACAGGTGTTCTTCTGTAGCTTGTTAATATGCATTTTGTGTAATCTGAAGAGCTGTATTCTGGCTGCTTTTGTTAGTCTAAATGTGTCTCTCCCTTTCAATTCCTCCATTTCTCAAGAATCTTTGCTATTATGAAATACAACTACGTAAAAGTACATTATTCATATTATCAGTAAGGAAAATCTAAGTGCTTTGTGTAGATGTTTGCTACTGTATACAAATTGAATGTGAAAAGTTTGGTGGTTTGTACTGTTTCATCATTGTAATGTGTTCTCAGCAGTGGTACTGGACTATGGTGAAATATTGGAACTGATTACCCAGGGCTCCCAGTATGGGTGAATATGAGTGAATGTTAATCAGTTTGTGTTAATTTGTACTTTAGTTTTTATGAGCAGGGATGTCAAGTTGAAATTACCTGGGGCCACTAGTCAGTTTCTCTCCTTTTGGGCAACTTGATCTGGTCCAAACAAGTGGCTGCATCTTCTGTGAGATTAAAACTGCACACAGAAGACACTATACAGTCAAAAAATGTAAAACAACCAAGCAAATACAAAATATTGGGGCACATTTAACAGTAAATTATAATCATGAAAGGGGTCGCGTTGAAACGACTCATGGGATCTAGTGGCACAATCCAAAACAAGGAGCAGGACCTGCAAGAAAGGAAGATCCTAAACACTATGACAAAGCAGGTATGACACTTTCCAGAGTAGATCCCACAGAAAGTACTTGTACTGTTTTATCATTGTAATGTGTTCTCAGCAGTGGTACTGGACTATGGTGAAATACTGGAACTGATTACCCAGGGCCCCCAGTATGGGGAGGGCCCTCCAACAGACTAAGAAGAAGTGCTAGGAGGGGCCTCAATGAGAACAGAGGCACAGGGTCCATAATATGATATGGTAGATAAATGAGAAAAAATAATGAATATTATATTATTATTATATTATTAGCATAACAAAACTGAAAAAAGTGAAGTATAATACACTGTAAAAATATGCATTTTATATATATAAAAAAAGTGGAGTAAAAGTTGACACAAATTTTAAAAACTCAAGTATAGATACTCTCCTTACATACTTCAGTACTGTTAAAAAGTACAAAAAAAGTACAATTATCCTCTTCATGACACCATGATTGCACTGTCAAAAAATATTAATTCTGACAAACACCCAATGAGTCTCAAAGGCAGCGTGTCATGAAGCAATGGAGTTTATTAGTGTCTCTGCGCAGAGAGGCGGTCGGTGCCGCGCCGCTAACTCCTTCTGTTTCCCCTTATATACGTCCTCCTTTCATACCTTTCCTGAGCTTCACACTTTACCCTATCTATAGACCATATGGTTTCGATTTTATCAGCTTCCGTTTTCTGTTTCTGGCTAAAAAAGAGTGTCACTCCAACCGTCTTATATCTTGCAACAGTCTAAAAAATTTTGTCACGTTTTTTGGCGACGATGAGGAGTAACATCGACGTATTTATTTTATTTCTTGTTTTCACGGAGGTGATATTGGGTGAGTTACTTTGTAACAATTTGTGGTTTTGTATAAAATGTAGCTTTAAAAATTTCATACAGTCGCATACAGTATGAAATCCCTTGTCTTTGGTGTGGTTGACCCTAGTTCAAGTCCCGCCTGCTCCCTCGGTCCTTTACAATACATTTTTCTAATACTTTTACAGAGCAAAATTAAAAACAGTACAAAATTGCATTTGATAATGCAAACTTTATTTAAAATAAAACAATTGTCGTTAAAACCCCAGAGTTGAAGAGCACAGGTAGGACGGTTTGGAGACAAAGTGAGAGAGGCTTAGATGGTTTGGACAGGTGCAGAGGAGGGATACAGAGTATATAGGGAAAAGAGTGGTGAAGATGGAGCTGCCAGACAGGAGGAGAAGAGGAAGGTCAAAGAGGAGGTTCATGGATGTAGTGAGGGAGGACATGAGAG
>JABJVR010042198.1:7526-29970 GCA_025773905.1 Chitala chitala
CCTTACATACACACGCACACGCGTCTGGCTGTGACCTTACATACAGTGAATCCGTTGCACACGCGTCTGGCTGTGACCTTACATACACACGCACACGCGTCTGGCTGTGACCTTACATACAGTGAATCCGTTGCACACGCGTCTGGCTGTGACACACTCCCCAGGTTTGGGCCTGCATGGCACATAACTCTATAGCCAGCATGAAGAGGTCTGAGGTGTCCATAATGAAGCAGGAGGAACCAGCAGAGCACCTGAAGAGGTCTTATATATTGGTGGAAGAGGGGGAGAAGGCACTGGGTTGGAGAGAAGTGTCAGGAAACTTCAGCTGAACTTCAGATGGGTGAAATTAGAAGATTTACTAGTGCGTAATAAGACTGCTTCTCTGACATGGCATCAGCCACACCTTCATCACTCCTGCAGAAAACTTGGACTCCATGTTAGGCAGCAAACCCAGTATTGGCTCACACACTTGAGCAGACCCGTAAGTGAAACACTGCACCGAAGACAGTGAACATCGGTGAAGTTTGCTATTGAGGTTGGCTAGGCAGTCTTCAGCTGACTCTTTCTTTTTTTTGTTTGTTTTCCAGCATTCTTCACCCCCTTCTACTTTGCAGTGCCTAAAATATTTAACAAGAGGCACATGCTATTTCTGGACTTCTACTTGATTGTGTCTTTTTTTTTATCTTATGGTGCAAGAGCCTCTCGACTGCATTCCAGTCTCTTGGCATGTCCCGCTCCAAACACATCACCAGGCTTCTTCATAGCTTCCATCACTTTGAAATAACTGCTTAACTACAGGGTGGCAGCAGGGCTCTGAGAGTAACCACTAATTTGGGGGGGGTTGGACATTCAGCCTCCAGATAAGGCTTTCCATACAATGGCATGGTCATCAGTGTTGCTGTAATGAGGAGCTCTCTCTCTGTCTCTGTCTCTTTTTGTCCCTCCTCTCTCTCTGTCTCTCTTTGTCCCTCCTCTCTCTCTGTCTCTGTCTGTGTCTCTCTCTCTTCTCTCTCGCTTCTCTCTCCCCATCTGTTTCTCTCTCTCTTCTCTCGGCCTGCCTGTCTGTCTGTCTCTCTCTGTGTCTCACTCTCTTTTCTGTCCTTGTTTGTCTCACTCTTGTCTCTCCCTGTCTGCCTCTCTCTCTTCTCTCTCCATCTCTATCTCTTATCTCTCTGTCTCTCTTTCTCTGTCTCTCTATGTCTCACTCTCTTCTCTCTCCTTGTCTGTCTCTCACTCTTCTCTGGACACATGCGTTCCAGGAACATGTGGCTGTTTTCAGCTTAAAACCAGAACCTGAAGAGCAGAAAGTCACGTTTCCTGGGAGAATTATGATCTAAAATGGTCTTATGTGTGTTAATAACTGTCCTCAAAGGTTTTGTCATGCTCATTTTCACTGGATCCTAACACACCTAGAACTCTGTTGACAAAACGTGCACATTGGATCAAGAGTATAAATATTACATGTTAAAAAGCATTTTATATATATATTTTTCTTTCCATTAAGGCTGCCGATGTGCTGCAGCTCAGACAGCTCGGCGGTGTGTTAGTGGATTTCAGCAGCACACCATGTCAATCTCAGGTCCATGAGTTTACACGAGGGAAGATGCTCTGATTTGGACTATTAAAGTTATGTGTTTGAAAACAGGAAGTGCTCTGTGACAGTTTGACAGCATTGCATGGATACACTAATAAACACTTAAATTGTATCAGTGACACTTTTTCATTCTAACTTACTAATTTTAGTTTGGCGCCCTGTCTTACGTGAGCTGATGTAACAGCTTACTTTCTCTTTAACTGTACAAACTAGCATCCTTTTGATCTTACACTGAAACTAGCCAATCACTGTAAGAACTGGAACACTGATTTTTTGTGTTGATGTTTGTGTTGATACTAGCAGAGCAAACCCAAACCCACGGCCCATTTTTGGGTTGCACTACAGTGCCGATTCAGTCCAGCAAGTTTTGGTTTGGACTATCCTACATTTATACTATTGCAATTAGGACTAAGTCAGATGGCGGTCCATGTCTAAAGTTAAGGTCAGGAATTTGGTTCCACAATTAATTTAAAAACAAATTTTGAGACATTTATTTATTGTATTCAGCTCCTTCCCATGAGTGAATTAACATAACAGACGTACAGTGTATAAAACAAGTGGTAGTGCTTGGATTTCAGTCTATAGGTTTGTTGGGATCGAGAGACAAAATGACCAGTCTACAAAAGCTTTCACCAAATATGTTTAGAGTTTTGGTTAGCGGTTTTCAGTTCCTCCGCAAATTGGATGATGCCTCAACGTTCTGTCTTTTTATTGTTAAACTACTTTAACGTAGAGTTACCCTTTCATCTCGAGTATCTGGGAAATGTGACATCAGTACATTTTGCTGTTGCTTTTCTCTGTGCGGTGTGGTTCTGTGGAGCCCATTTTAATGGTGGTAAAATATAGCAATAACAGAAAGAGCTTTCCTACATTGCAAAAAAAAAAAAGACAAAAGAAGCCTCGTAATTTGTTTTCAACATTTAATACTCATAAAACGTTGAGTGTTATGGAGAAGGTTAGAACGTAAGTGTTTGCATATAAAGAATGTTAATGTATTAAATCTGTCTGTGGATGAGTGAGTGTTCCCCTAAGTGGGGTGATAGTGGGAAAAAAAATACCCACTGGATCCGGCAGTGCTTTGCTGTTAAGAGCTATCGATCTGGTTTCCTCCCCCAGTTCTTCTGTCCCTCCATTCTCCATCCTGGATGGTCTCTGGAGGGGTTTCAGATTCCCTGACTCATTATTCATTGGAAAAAGATGAGGCGGGAGGGGGGGTGTAAAACAGCAGACAGAGAAAAATGTCCTTCCATATCGAAAGGTCATGGAGCTTGAGGGGTCTGACTGAGCATGGAACAAACAGGCACTATCTCTTCTCTCAGTTTCTTTCTTTCTCACATACACACACACACACACGAGCACACGTGTAGCACTACGTCCAAACTAAGGCCAACGTGCAGTGATCATCTGCACGAGATTTGACATGTCGGGAGTCTGTCAGCATAGCTGAAGAAGTCCCGTCCAAACTGGATGGCACACATAACATCTTCAAGGGCACAAGCTCTTATCACATAATTACTGAGTCCAAGGGGATTTGTCACTGGAAACCAGCTAATTATTTCTCTCTGAGGAGCCGTGTTCAAGTGGCTCTCACCATGCTCTGAGGAGCCGTGTTCAGGTGGCTCTCACCATGCTCTGAGGAGCCGTGTTCAGGTGGCTCTCACCATGCTCTGAGGAGCCGTGTTCAGGCGGCTCTCACCATGCTTTAAGGGTTTGTCTGTGCCAATGCTGCATGTGGCTAAAAGGAGTTTTTACCACGCAGACCTGGGAACACCTCTCCACTCGGTACCTGCCAGGAGCTCTCAGGTAAACCATAAACATGCTACAAGCTGTATTCCAGCCTACAGATTCTGCTTTCTGTGGACTGTCCATGTGGACCCCGACATGTCCACAGATTCCCAGTCAGAAAATGGTTTTTCCTTGAAAAATTAATATATCACGTTAAGAAAGAACATTCAAACTATCGCTGAAGATGATGTTAAGCAGTACGTTTCAGTGTTTCAGCAGTAACCTTCAGAGAATCATTTGTAGTTCTGTGCGATTTCTTTGTAGACAATATTGAGAGGACAGTTTTCAGTTTTAAGCCCGTCTTGTACCAGAGAGATCTACAACATTGGCATAAACTGTGTTTTGCACAGTTCTCAGTACAGTTTTTTGTATTATTACTGCGTCAATCCAAACATTCTCACCGAGAACTTTATTAGTTTTTATTAAGATTTTAAAAGCATGACATAGATCTATTCTTATTGGTGCTTGTTTAACAGTTACGATATATTGTAGTAACATTTCTTGTGAATAATTACTCAAGTGACTGCTCCTGATTAAGCATTCTGTGTCGTTGGTACCTTTTACCTTTCTTCTGTGTAACTTATTTTTCTCCATAAACTAAAACAACTAAGCACAAACAGATGCAAATCATCGAGAAGAATGAAGATATGTATGGTGTAATTGATAGCTAATTAAATTAATTATCTATTAAACTGAATGAATTGGCTGAAACAAAAACCTGCTCCTATTGCAGCCCTCCGGGACTATGATTGGACACCCCAGTTCTAAACTAAGTTTCTGTCATGTATGCAAGTCACAATGAAGTCGGACTGCATAAACCTTTTTTTGGGTTTTTATCTTTATAGATATATGCATGTTAGGTGTTTCCACATGATTTGTGAACGTTAGCACACACCTAAGGTGTTGCACCCTGCTGCAAAGACAAATGCTGTCCAGTGAAAACAAACGGGCAGCCTTGGCCTCTGCCACGTTATTCTTGTACACAGAGTTTATTTTTACATGTGATGAAGAATGCTCTCCGCTGGGATTATGGGATAGCATGAACAACAAAGACCCGAGTGTTTGATCGTACTCATGCAGTACAACACACATCTCTGGACATAATACCAGCATATCTCTGAAGCTAATCTTAAAATGTGCTCTTCTTGGTTTAAGGACTTTTTTCAATTATTTGTAAATAACGTTTTTTATCCTCTGAACGTCCACAATTTATATACAATAAACTTTTTTAAACACTTCACTTACAGTGATTACTGTTTTACTGTACACAACAGATTTCCATAATAATAATGGAAATGTATTTAATTAATTGGGATAATAAATTTAAACTTTTATTACAAGTCTCTAGTAAGTCTTTGTGGTTATTAAAACATAATTATCATAATTATAGATGAAATCTTTTTGAGTTTATCTCACAATTTATATATAGTGCTGGTAGGTTACATGTTTGCAAAGAGTAAACATAATTAATTTATAAACAAATTGTTTTAAAATTTTTGTAAACATAATTTTGCGGGTAATGCCAGTTTCTTTTTCTTGTATTTTTAATTCTAATTGATTAATTCTAATTCTGATCAAGACTGATCAAAATCAACACAATTATTAAACAGCTTGTATGGAGACATCAGAGTGCGGCCTGTTGTGAGAGGCACAGAGCGACTCTCTGTGACTCTGTGCTAAGCCTGAGGCTCAGCATCAGGGCAGGCCCGCTCAGCACACACAGAGTGCGGCCAGTTGTGAGAGGCACAGTGCGACTCTCTGTGACTCTGTGCTAAGCCTGAGGCTCAGCATCAGGGCAGGCCCGCTCAGCACACACAGAGTGCAGCCAGTTGTGACAGGGCACAGCATGACTCTCTGTGACTCTGTGCTAAGCCTGAGGCTCAGCATCAGGGCAGGCCCGCTCAGCACACACAGAGTGTGGCCAGTTGTGACAGGCACAGCGTGACTCTCTGTGACTCTGTGCTAAGCCTGAGGCTCAGCATCAGGGCAGGCCCGCTCAGCACACACAGAGTGCGGCCAGTTGTGACAAGGCACAGCGTGACTCTCTGTGACTCTGTGCTAAGCTTGAGGCTCAGCATCAGGGCAGGCCCGCTCAGCACACACAGAGTGCGTGTGCTGCTAATGCTCACGCTTTGGATCAATAAGTGCTGAGGGGGTTAATGGCGACTAGACTAGAACAGTTGGCTGGATGTCCTGACAGCTGCACTCACAGCATTTAGTGCAGGGATAAACTGTGGGGGGCACGTGATGGTGTTGGGGTGGGCCAGCCCCCACCTGGCCTCACTGGGCACTGTGTAATTTAACAGCACTTTTTCTGTTGATGGAATCCTTTGCCTATGAATTTTGAATCAAGTGTGTGTGTGTGTGTGTGTGTGTGTGTGTGTGTGTGTGTGTGTGTGTGTGTGTGTTCGTTCAACCAGCATCCAATCATGTGACTGTACCCCAAAAAACATCTGGAAGTCATTGACTGGCACAGTCATTTAAATAATTTAAGCAGTTAAAATAAATATTCAATAATAATTACTTAGCATGTCCTATCCTATGTATTAACTTGGCTGACCTTGGATTGTTTCTTGTGCTCCAAATGAATGGAACTAATCACTTTTATTTTTGATAGTAGAAAAAAAATTAATTGCCCATTTCAGTAATTAGTTAAAAAATTCTATGGCTGACAAAAAGTGATCCAGTCCTCAATATTCCAACACTAAATTGAAAGCAGAATAAAAAACTAAAATTGTCTTGTGTTTTCAAAACATTGTTTGCATAACTGAGGCATCCTCTCTTTTCGAAATGGAATTACATTACAAGATTGATTATAGCATATTGAATAGCTGCTTTTCTTGGCATGCAGATAAATGGCCCGGGTCACCTTCAGTTAATTAAACACACCTCAGTAGTGCACTCCAAGCAAACACGCTCACCACCATGGACACAATTGGAGGGGCTCAGCCCTTCTAACGCAGTCTCGGTCATTACACTGGCCTGTGTTAGTGTGACTCTATACATGCTGCCATACCAGCTCCTGGGGTGTTGTCAGGAGACATCGCTTTTCTCAGTTCTGGACGAACTGGAGATGAAATAACAACTACAAAGGAGAAGAAAAAACATGTAAAATGAAGTGTGTTATTCAGGCTGGGAAGGGGATGGCTCGGTTTTCTTATACAGCATAACGTTTTTATTTATGTTTTAATATAAACACATGAAGCACTTTTACTAATTAGTATACATCATTATTTATATGCAAAGGATGCTGTGTGGGACTTAATAAAAACAAAATTACCCTGAATTATTAAAGCACTCGGTCAAAGGGAGATTACACCTTTTCAGTGAAGGTCGTAAACAGTACTACTTTGACACTAAATTTAAATAAGTATGTAACATTTCATTAACACCCTGCTTGGTTATCATTCTTTTTTACTCTTTCCTTTTTGACTGGAAGTTCTCCTATGCGTGTATCAGCCACCAGCGTACCCTTCATCCTGTGCTATAACTAACAGTACAAGTATTAATAATAGTATTAATAGTACAATTTCCTGTAGAACATATTTTTCTGTACATGGAGGTTGTTTTTCCAACAACCTTTTTGCATTATGGAAAATGTATTATGATTAAACTTATGGTTAAAAGAAAAGATGAATCCAGAGCACCAGACGCTTCTATCTATTGTTATGTTTTTTTGTAAGGTGGCTACCTCGACCCACTCTGCCCAAAAGTCGCCGCTGCTCCGGTCTCTACCAGCTAATCTTGGGCTCATGACTCTCTCACCCTGTCAGCATAGTGGACATGCTCTGTCCAGCTTCTGTCCCCTCTGCCCACAGGCTTGCCAAGGATTTTTGGGACCTATACAGGACAGTCTGTCCCAGCAAGAAGCCCAACACGTGCTCCTGACTTAGGGGTTTGTCCAGCCCAGCGTTG
The DNA here is from genome assembly GCA_025773905.1 of Chitala chitala. NCBI lineage: Eukaryota > Metazoa > Chordata > Actinopteri > Osteoglossiformes > Notopteridae > Chitala > Chitala chitala. The sequence continues at coordinate 14,821 of JABJVR010042198.1, forward strand.
GCACAAAGCCAGCACTGTCAACCAAAATGTGGCCAACACCTTTTCAAAGAAGCAAGGGCTCTTTGAGAAAAGTCTTGGTTATCTGAAACTCTTTGCTTCAAAATTAGACCATCTTAAAACTCCCCTCACTATTCCTTAAGAAAAGAAATCTGAATAAGGTATGTCCTTATGTAATTGCATGTCATTAGAGGTCAGGAAAAGGTACTTAAACATCCTTTGGATTTTTGATTATGAAAAGTGGGAAAATTCTGAATTCCTTTAAATCTGCAGGTACTCCATATTTAAAAGACTTGTATATCTGACTTAAAAAGAAAGATATGAATATATTATGAACCTACATTAAAAGAAATTCTAATCAACATCAAACATTATGCTCCAAGCCTCACCAGCTAGATGTGATCTTTATTATTCCTGATGTTTTGCCTGGATAGTTTGTCACGTTCTCCAGTTGAGCTGAGAGATCTTATCCCTACCTGGGAGACCTGGTGTCATGGACAGCAAGACACAGGACTGACCAGTGTCCAAATGAACAAAATACCCATTCATTCATTCTTTCTTTCTTTCTTTCTTTCTTTCTTTCTTTCTTTCTTTATATCACTTCAACTACAAGATCGTGGAAAGCTTGGAGCACATCCCAGGAGGCACAGGGTGCAGGGTAGTCAGTCATCTTCTATACCACTGAATCCTGTTCAGGGTCGCGGGAAGCCTGGAGCCCATCCCAGGAGGCACAGGGTGCAGGGCAGGAACTAAATACCATATAACAAAATAACTTCAGTAGCTTTAACAATGAGAGGTTACTTATTACATCACAGAGGTCACATTGTTTTATGAAAACAGGAGTCACAATTGAGTTTTTTAATGTTTTAACATTTTTTTTCTTATAATGTGAATGCATCATAAACAATATTTTTTAATAAAAATGTTTTATAGCTTTTTGATATCATGTTTCCACGCTGCCTGTACAATATGCGGTATTATTCAGCAATTATCAGTGTGTCGAGAAGAACACCCTGCCATTCATTTCCCAGGCCGAGTCTTAGTGATGATGCCATATCTCACCGATGTACAAACTGTAAGCAAAAAAAAAACATCTTGTTTCTTCAGTCACGCTTATCAGAGTAGGATTAGGTGTTGTAGATGATGACCTGCCTTTGACTAGGAAGAACTAGGTTAGTCTATGTTAACTGGGAGGTGTGATCGTAGTAACTAGGATCGTAAACTCTGTAAGCCCATCTAAGGAAAAACTTTCTCAACTTTCACTGAGGACAAAAATTGCTTCACTGTGAGCCATTTGATACATACTTAAAAACACATTTTCAATTTAAGTAAAGCCTAACAAAAAATCTATATAGTAGATTAACAGAGAGTAGATTCTAAATACAGAATGCATGTTTAACCCCAATTATCATGTGTAACGTGTGCTCAGCTGAGGTAACACTTTTTAAAGTCCATGAGGTGAGCCAGTGTAGCTACACAGCTACAAGAACTGGATTATTAATATTATTATTATATAGGTGATGCATAGCTCTGAAATGTAGTTGTATTAACAAACAATCTTTAATCCATGCCTTTTTCCTATGTGCAGGTACTCAAATATTCAATCAGCAACAATTAAACGTAATTCACCATCATACGCAAAGGTAAAAAAGACATAAAATAGCTACACACGATATTTCTAAATAACCTCCAGTAATGGCGCTTTTCTTCACACGTATCCCAATGACATGAAATGTAGGTCTAAAGTCTCTTTCCAATTGGCTGTCTTCATGATTGACAGCAGGAAAAATTCCCACACTCACTGGAGGGGTTAGTCAAAAAGCCAACGCGGCTAAATATGAATTCAAATGTCGTAATCTTTTTGAAAATGCATGCTGCAGATGTGTTGGGCTGAGGAAGTTATTTTTGGGTTTACAAAAAAATGACTGAGAACTAAGACAGGAAAGTAGTTTAAAATTGTTAATCAAGTATCAAGTCTGTTTAACACTTAAATAATTCTCATGCTAACAGCTAACCATCTACACACGTTTTTTTTTTTTTTTTTCCTTTGAACACTAATGACATGAAGGAATGTGGCAGTAATCCAGCTGCCCTTCACTTCCCACTCGGGAGTACAGGAACAGCACCATGGTGCTGGGAGAATACCACTCAAATTGTTTGTTAACAGAACGATTTAACTTCAATTTAAACTCTATCTTCCAGAAAGTTCACATTCCACCCAGACCTTTGTGAAACCTGGAAACGGCTTTTCCTCCTCATCGAGGATTCAGTAGAACAGTGTCCTCAGCCTGCTGATAAGAGCATGAGGCAGCAGCTGTAGGGAGAAACTAGACTGTTGCGAAAGAGTAAAAAACCCAAGTCTCTTACTATGAAGCCAGGGCTCATTGTCAGGCTAGGGGCTGTGTAATCTTTGCATTGATTTTTTGCAGACTGTTTAATGAAATAAAGGTATAGTTTGGGGAGTTACCCACAGAAATAGCACACAAATATGAGGGCAGAGTGAGCAGCCTTCCTTCTGTACGTGTGTCTCTCAGGTTCAGTGGTACCGTTTACACGGGGAATGTTTACATATCTGTATTTACTTTCTTCCCCAAGTGCAGCAATGGTGCAGTTCCAGTTTTGGGGAAGATTCCACATGCATCTCATGTTTTGCTTTTGTTTAACTCCCTTCCTTCAACCCCTCTCACTGCTGACCCATTAATCCATCCCCGATCTTACTGAGTCGCATCCTGGTCAAGGTCACTCGTAGCCAAGTCATCGCTAAGCCTTTGGAGAGAATGAGCACTTCGGCAGCGTCAGACACAAGTTTTCTGTTCACTTCTTTTTCACTCTAGAGTAAAGCAGCCGCAGGGTGACAAGAAACCTGAGACAGCATCACATCTTCCATTAGCCCTCATTTCCAGAATACCTTTTTTAGAGGCACGCGCTGATACTAAAGTAACACTTTCACACAAGGAACAACTGAGGGTAAGTCTTGAAACTTGATCCAAAATGACAACGTACATCAAAACCAAGTTATGAAAAGTTAAAGGAGGTTAAGTAGGTGATGGCATTTTCTTTATTTTAACAATGCACACAATTCTTATACACTGAATATTCTTAAATGTTCTTGGCACTGTTCAGGCAGTTACTAACCTCTGCATGAAGGCATCAGTGTTGGTCAGTGAAATGTGTCCAGGGTAGATGCTTCCAAACACAGCACCTTGGGCTTTTGGTTGCTGTTGGCCAAACCATTTTTCCTGATTCTCCCTTGAGATGTACGTGGGCTCGGTTCATTTCAGTCAGAGTTAATGCACATTGCAACCATGCTTCAGACCTGGTTATGTTCCTGCATTTATGATCAGGAAGTGTGCCTGACCACCACTGCAAAATAACATCTGGTGACTGGTTTTAGATAACTAAAATGTAATCCTGAAACTTTCCAAAGCTTCATTTTCTCTGTATCCAGTTCAAGGCTGTAAATCACTACAGGTAATACCAGGACCAAAGCTGTTCTACTTTATCATTATTATGTTATTGTTTTTAAAAACGTGCAGTTACATTATGTGTAAACAAACCATATCTCAGTCTCACGCTGTGAATACTATGTAGTATCGTCAGTTCAAACAGGGCGTGATTCCCACACAAACTCTCTGTGCATGTCTGTGCACTCATCCCTCGGTCTGAACATAAATCTCCTGGGGTCACAAGGCCTCTGAGCAGCTAAGGTCAGTAGCACTCTGCGTACTTTGCATCCGAGCCATCTCTTGGCATGGAGGCCTCTCCAAGCGATGCCTCTGATGGCCAGCTTTTCAGAGTGCACTCAAAGGACTTGCAGATCACCAGCAGCTTTGGCTGGCCTTTCTGCCTTCAGCGTTCAAGCTCATCTCACATCGTTGCTTTTTCAAAATTAGTCTTTGAAAACAGCTGCCTTGTTTGCTCGGACTTTACGTGAGAGCAAGTTTTCCGCAGAAACAACTCCTTTTTTTAAAAGTTATTGTGATGTTTCAAGTCACCAAAGAAAAGTTTATCTTTTTCTTTGCATGTTGCAGTATTGTTTTTGTTAGACATTAATAAATGCAACAGTACCAGGAGAAATAGATTTGGATAAATTATGCTGTGAAGGTTGTGGCTGGTGGCTCAGTGGGTAGAACATCAGGCTGGCATGTGGAAGCCTCCCAGATTGAACCCCAACCCAGCTACCTGGTGTGTCCCTGAGCAAGATGCTCTGCGCTCGCTCCCCGGGTGCTGGATAATGGCTGCCCACCACTCCCCCAGGGGCTGAGTTAAATAAGGAGAACCAGTTTTGTTGTGACATGTATGTGCCATTTGTAAGTCGCTTTGGACAAAGGCGTCTGCGAAATAAGTAAATGAAAGTGCTCAGCAGTAGCAGCGCTGGAATAGTCATAAAGTTGTTTAACCCATTTTTAAAAGTGAAGCCAGATCACTAACGATGAGCGGAGTCTTTTAAACATGTCTGTTCACAGCACAAAGACAAAATACATTCAGCTGTATGTGATGCTAGTAGAGCTGCCCTGGGGGGAGGAGCATGTAAGTCGTGGGGGGGGTCAGCTGTTTCTGTACGGCAGCTTCTCTGTCAGCTGCATCGCGGCTCTTATAATCACTTTGCTCTAATTACAGGGATCGTACCGCTGATGTGTCCCAGGCAGGGATGGAGCACGGGGGTGGGCACTCGTGCCAACCAGCAGCAGGGTAACATCCCACTGAACTGTCTTTAAATAGAAGATGGCATTTTAGCACCCGCCCTGCCATAGAGACGGACAGACATGAGCCCGCCTTTGTGTACACCATGACATAAGTGCGTGGGCATGACCTAGGGTGGAGACACTCCTGTGCCAACCTTTTGGAGTACAAACTTACACTAGAGACCTTGCACCAACACTTCACTGCTACCTACATGCCCAGTGCGGATGTAGACATGAAGTATGTAATCATGTTCAGCAACTTAGAATAGGTTATCTGGGACGCAGTCTGCTCTCCACGCACACTTACAGTTTACATGGGAATTTTCACACAGAGTTCCTCATGGTCCCTGTAATGTGAGTCTGCACTGTACTCCATGACTAACAACGTGAAAAAGGCAGCAAAGGTCAGAGGTTTGAAACAATTCACTGTGAGAATTTCCCTGCAGTTCTAGAAAACTCTTTTTTGCAGCATAAGAGTAAGAAAGTGTATAAACATCTGGAGGATCTTTTATTTAGTGTCACGCTTCACGTTCATGAGGTCTGTGTTTGTGCTCCACACACAGCATACTGAGAAAACTACCACAAAGTGTTTCACTTAGTGCCGTTTGGTCTGGGAAACAAACATATCTTGACATGTTTTTTTTTCGGAGTTAAAGTACACGAAAACCTTTCTTTTGGATGCATATGAAATCAGAACATGACAAACAAAATCAACTTAGTACCACATTTTGGCAGCATTCCGATTTAAGGAGATGCATAGTGTACACATGGCTTTAAACCTATGCTGTTTATGCATTAGAAGACCAAAGGCATTTCCCCAAAGTGTTTCGTGGGCTGTAATGGAAAGTGGGCTATTAGCTGGAGTGATGTCCGGACCCCAGAGACTTGCCATGAATCGGTTCCGCAGAGGGTGGGCACTCAGACAGGAGGGTGGAGACCACAGACTGAAAATTCGACCCCAGTCCTGCAAAGCATTTCAGAGCACTTCAATTATTCATCTCCTTCCTGACGGAGCACCTGGGGTACTAATGCCGGGTTGCTTGTAACCTCCGCTCGGCGTATTACAGAACACGGGGGCTGTCGCTGCCTCCTCACCAAAGCGATGCGTCGTGCTAGGGAGGCAGAGGAAGGCGAAGAGCTTCAATCAACATTGTGTCTTTTGTTATGAGGAAAAAAAAAAAGTGTGCCAGTTTTCCTTATGATGGGCGCAATGCCAAGGATTTAGTGTGGCATAGGAAGTGTTTTCGAATATATGTGCTTTGGACAGTGGGTAGCAGAGATGCTTCTCACATTCAGTGTTCAGGATTGGTTGGGTTAAGTAGAGCTCAAACTGTTTATTAACAACAAAACTGCAGCTAACTTGAATGACAATGAAACTACACAGTGGGCAAACACTAACAAGCAAGAGAAACAGGATAAACCATTACTCAGACAGTCAAAGGTAACTTAGTAGCATATTTAGAGAAAACTAATAAGCAATGAGTGAACAAAGGGCAGGAGAAGACACAGCAGTGTCACACAGCGTCATAATCATCAACGCAGAACCATCCTAAGGATGACCAAGTGGGAGTGACAGCATGCTAACTGAATATCAGGCCATAGCTGTTCCCCAGGGCCATGCCTCCAAGACATTACCAGCTCTGTGTTGTGTTTACTTGGATCTTTTTTTTTAAGGGTAACTGAGACTTTTTTTTTGCTTTTTCATCCATCTTTTTGCATCAGTAATACCAGCTTTTCTGTATGTGCAGTTTGTGTTTGGTCCCGTTTGTTAATAAAGGTTTTTCCCTCGGACGAGGCCTACCCTGACCTCGGTGTCTTCCCCATGTCTCTGTATGATTGACACAATTTTCAACACTCCACACTGCTCACACTTCAGTGTAGTTCCTTTTTGTGAGTTGTACTCAGAGAAGCACCACATCTGGGTGAACCTGTCACTGACCAAAGCTGAGCCTTGCCCTTAGCATAGTAAACACCTGTTCCATAGTGTAATATCACTATTAATAAATTAGTCCACAGATATGACTGTGTTTACTTACATATCTTTTAAGATGTTTAAGAATAATGGTTACATTTAATAGTTTCTGATTCTCTTCAATTTGAAGTTTCACATGTTCTTTTGTGCAAGATGTTAGTAATTTAGTAATGACAGGGAGGTTTTCAATGAACAAGTCTGGATCTACATCTGTCTTCGTGGCTTAGTTCTGTCTCCGTTTTGGAGAACATTCAGTTCCCAAGGGTCTTCCAGAAGCCCTGTCATCCATTACACAGTATATCGGAACATGAGCACTATCACCATAGGAAACAAAGAAGTAATTTATCGTCCACTAGATACTTGTAGAAAGAGAAAGCACTGTGCTACTTAGAGGTAGATTACAGGATTCCTTTTTAAAATCAATTTGACATGGACTTAGTGCCACCAGGACTCATCACCCACTTGCTAAGCCACGCTCTGTCTGTACAGAGATACAGATGATGTATCACAATCTGACTGCCCATCACATCCAGCAGAAACAGAATCGTCGCTCGAGGCTGATGACACGGTCATCTCTAACTGGCATTGTTCACAAACCTTAAAAAAGAAGCAACTGGGTGTCCCATAAGTGTGAACATCGCCATGCAGTCTAATTTCACAGTGCATCTACTCAGGTTCATGACCTACTTTTGGCATGGAACTGATGTCAGAATTACACAGGTTTGGGAACAGTTGACTGTAAATGTAAAGAATTGTAATTTCATTGTCATCATAACTGAACTGTTAATTATGCTTCCGGTAGCAAAACTTATATTTAAGTTAAAATAATATTATTTTTTATTTTTAGAGGACTTGGGAGGACATTCAAATCCAGACAATTTAGTTTAACAGTCAGAGCTAACTGTATTTACATGCAGACGTGTTACTTTATATAGCAAATTGTAGAAATTATTGGTGTTAGCAGTAGTGGTGCTTTCATCCAGAAACCTTATTTAATTCTCCCTCCAGCTTATGGAAAGAATTTAAAAATGATTTCAATGAGTTGTTTAAAAAAAAAGTTGATGCCACAAATCAACACGCTAAGGCACCGATTTGATGTTGTTCGATGACTTGACGATCAATAAAAATTAAGCATAAGTTATTATTACAAATGTGCCAAAGAGTAAGGAACACAATGGTGAATGGACATAAAAATAGCCCAAGTCTTTGTACGTCCCGTCTGAGGATAGCGGTGCTACGGCCTTGCAGAGCTCATGGTTTTTTGTGAATGAGTGCAGTAATTCCATGGTTGCCTGGAATCAAAGGCTGCTAGAAGCAATCCAACAAGTCAGCTGAGTACCTGCAGCCGTCTTTGATGCAAACATAGACGTGCAAGGAACCTGTGATTAGCTCACTGCCAGAGAGCAAACAGCTGCTCCCTGACCGCAGGGAGCAGCTGTTTGTCAGTCATTGTCAGTCCATACGGCTATTTCAAGTTCAAAAGTGGAACAAGGAAGGCAGAGGTGGAGAAGTCGGCAAACCCAGAAGTGGCCAAAATGTGGCTTCAGCCGAGGGCGGTGTGAAAACATCTTCACCGCTCCCAACAGAGGTGTGTGAGATCGTGCCTCTGCTCATCTCCTTTTCGCTTGTGCAGGTCTGTTGTGCCGTGAAGGGAACAGGAAAGAGACGTGTTTTGCCTCGAGTGCGACCCTCTGACAAGCTCCTTTCATGCGTCTGCCCACGTCAGACTTCCGCACGAGAATGAGTTGTGAGCAGGACTTTGGAGAGGGGGGCTTGAATGTGACGCTTACGTTACGGCTGCTCATGCATGGCAAGGTAGGTGTTCTGTGGGGATCGGGACATGTGAAAACTCCCAACAGCTCAGACTGAGGGCAGGCCGGTATACTGGGCGTTATAAGAGCCAGAAAGACACCGGGTGCACTCAACTGGGAGATGGCTGCAGTGTGGCAGTTCGAGGCAGCCCCTTATGAGGGATTGTCATTACACTGAAGACCTCGCGTGGGACCACAGGGAGTGACTGTAGAAGACGATGATCAATATGGTGACATTTACTCTGCTTCCTTTGCAGGAGGTGGGAAGCATTATAGGCAAGGTAAGCCACTCTTCATCGTCGGTGTCTTCCTCATGGCAGCAATTACTTTTTCATCTTGCACACATTACAAGACTTTTAGTTTGTGCCTTAATTTGTTGGCTGCAATACAGAAATTGTATGATATAAGCGCTGTTAAGTGACACCTGGCTGTGCTAAGTGAATAAACCAGCTGTGAACTGCAGTTTTCCTTTTTGCATAAAAACTGTGGCATACTGTTATACAGTATGTACTGAAGAAACACGTTTTGAAAAGTTGCTTTCTTGAAAAGGAATGCCTGTTTTTACAAACCTTCCAGTGTGAATGGGGCATGGCTCTGTTCTTTGGCCCACAATGGTCTGTGAAGCAGCTCAATTCTCAAGAGAGGTTTTCTGGATGTCAGACCTGCCTCTTCCTGGTAACACACCCTGGGTTCTTTCTGACACGTTGTCCAACCAACTCTTGCAGAAGAATCGCTTTCGGGAAGTTTCATATAGCTGACTGGGTATCACCGTGGGCTCTTACCATCGTGTCTTTTTTATTCTGACACATAAAAATTGATAATGGCACAGGTCTGGCAGCTGATAGGTGCGATGTTACCGAAATGCTGAAACTGTCTGGTGCAATTTAAATGTAGATAAATGCAGGGAAGGCCATCAATAACATAAAAAGAAAACAAGATTAATATGTTACAGAAATTCAATACATGGCATTGATTAATCAGTCAGTCATTTATCTCTCACATCATGGATTATTGGTTCCTGGGGGCTATAAGAGAACAGGAACTTCTCAATGTTCAGGAAGTTCTCCTGCTCTCTAATCTGCCTTTATGGCGAGTCCTGAGACGATGCTGGGGTGGGAACGTTATGCTGCTACCGCTAATAAATTAGACAAGCCTGACGCTCACGGCTCTTGTCCTTTACACTTTATTTGTACCGCACATTTAAGCACAACCAAGTTAACCAAAGTGCTTCACAATAAATGATTACAGATTGACATTAAAGTAAATAAACTTAGAAACAGTACATAAAATCTAATTCATAAAATAAACAAGTAAAAGGATTAAAAAAGGTTAAAATGATAAACAAAAATAAACAATAATAGTAAAATAAATAAAAAGATAATCAAATCAGTAATTACAGTGTCAGTGCCGACACGAAATCATTTTTAAAATTCATATAACGTTAAAAGTTTTCTGAGCAAATGAAGAGAAGTCGCTTGTCTGATAAAGAGTGGAAACTCATTCCACAGTTTAGGTGCTATAACGGAAAAGGCACGGTCACCCCAACTTTTCAATTTGATTTTAGGGACTACCAGTAGCTGGTCACTTGATCTAAGGGCCTCTGCTGGTCTTTAGGGTTCCAAAAGATCAGAGATATATGAATGTGCAGAGTTATGTAGAGCTTTGTAAGTTATCAAACAAATCTTGAACCTGATTCTGAATGTGACTGGAAGCCAGTGGAGCGACTGTAAGACTGGGGTCATGTGTTATATCCATACGACATCACCGATGAGTTATATCTGTACGACATCACCGATGAGTCAGCTCAGTCAGTATTACTGGAAGGTGCGAATACTGGACTTGCATCTGCCTGCCTCCCAGAGCGCCTTCCGGCCTGGGCCTGGCGAGACACACCGTTTATCGAACTTCGCTGTGCCATCCCGCAGTGTGAACCGAGAGGGAAAAAGGGAATGTATGATGGGAAGGAGGTGGGAGGAGCCATGCTCTCCTCAGGCAGCAGAGCAGACGGACTGAAGGTGTGCAGCTAGGTCCTCAGTGGTGCACAGGGCTCTCTCCACACTACAACATGCTGCAGCTGTCCTCTCAAAACATAAAGGAAACCAATAACCGCCTTTAACAGGCGGGACTAGAGAGTGTGGATAACTAACCACATGTAACAGAAACTTGACGTCCATCTCTTTTTCTTCCTCAGAAAGGAGAAACTGTGAAAAGAATAAGAGAAGAGGCAAGTCTGTCTTTTATATTCTTCTCATCTTTGCTGACACCCATGTGGTTCAGACATACCAAGGCACATGACTCCTTTAAGTGAGGAGCTCTTCCCTTTAGTTCTAAGTGAGTGACATTCACTTCAAATAAGCAAATGTCTGGATTAAAACCCAAATTCAATCCGTTTATCTGCATACTAATGCCACTATACACACTGCGCTATGGTGAGAATACCCCGATAGTCAAGACAAGAGTGAGATTAGTCCCCCAAGCATGGGGCTCAGGTCTTTGGTTCAGCAGGCTAATTGTCTTGTTTCATAACTTTGTGGGGCCTGCATTGTGAGTCTGAGCCCTGGTTACACCTGTCACACGCATACATGCATGTACACACACATTCCAGCTTGTATTGTGAGCAGTGAGCATCTCCATGCTTCTGACATCAGGGGGATCTTTGGGGAATCGAGAGTGTGTGGTTGTTCGTTTCTCGCTGTGTAATTGTCATGAAATTACAGGAAAGGCAGAACTAAATGTAGACAAGATTTTTTTAAAACATCCTTAATACTTAAAGAAGGAGACTGGTGTTTCAGAGTGGCCTGTTGTGTAAGAGATTAGCAGGTGTCAGTAGAGCTACCTTGAGTACTGCCCTACTGCCTTGCTGTGAATGGGACATTTAGCCTTAGAACCGGAACATGTGTTCTCTTCTGGTCCAAACTACCTCGACTGGAGGTGACTGTCAGAGGTCTTGGGTTCAGGGCTCATTACAGGATGACCTTGTTACAGTAGCAGTTCATGGGTTTTACATGCTTTCATCCGTGTACGCTACATCCACAGCATTCTACCAGAGCTCCAATTCTTGGTTGGAACACATCAGTACGACAAACAGGATACAGAACGTTGCCTTCAGTACAGAATAGAGAGATGAATAGCAGAGGCGTGTGATGCTGTATGGTGGTTTTGTGTTGCTATGGAGGAGAATGACGGCCGTGTGCTCCTGCATCCACAGAGCAGCGCACGCATTAACATCTCTGAGGGTTCCTGTCCTGAGCGCATCATCACCATCACAGGCCCTACCGAATGTGTCTACAGAGCGTTCTCCATGATCACGTCAAAGCTGGAGGAGGTAACCTTCTGTCATACCACACACAGTCCTCCCCCAGCACACACACAAGTACACACGTAAGCACAGAGATACACACACACACACACACACGTTAAGTCTTTCACATAAGAAAAACATTGTCTACATGTTTGCAAGTGCATGGTCAATAAGAGATTAACATCACGGTTTTCTGACACTAAATCACACTGGTGTCACACTCAGAGGATGTTTCATTTGTTTGTTCTGATTAACATGTTCATGGTCACAGGTGGCCCACAGAGTGTCCCACGCAACACGGGCTAGACAAGGTCATCTCACACACACGTGCCCACACACACACACACACGCATGCACACACGCACACACGTGCCCACACTCACAGGTATACACACTCACACACAGTTACACACACACGCATACCCACACACGCAGGTACACACACTCACACACAAACACACACATACGCGCACACATGTACACACACAGACCCATACCCACACAGTAAGATTCATTGAATAAGCACACACATGCATGATAATCACATCACAGGAAAACAGGTGTGACCTGGCTTTCACATACCCACTCAGACGCTATATTGCCCTCTTTCAAAAACTAAATTTTTGAAGGAAATAATTTGAAGTTAGATGTTTTCCAAGCAAACAATTACATTACTTATTAGAAAGTTAGACATGAGCTGAGGTTATCAAGAACAGAATTACTGAATGGGAAAGATTACTGATGTAGAAGGTGATGTGATGTTCAAAAGCTCTCTGCATGTAGAAGGTGCTGTTCAAAAGTTCTCTGCATGTAGAAGGTGATGTTCAAAAGCTCTCTGCCTTCAGTGACAAAGACATTCCTTTAGACAGATGAGAACTGAAATGTGAAATGTGAAAATGCAACTTAAGAAAATGTGCAGAGAAATCCAGTGCAGCCTGAGAAAGTGACTTTTCTCTTGGATATTTTTAGCTAATACAAAAACATATAGGTGGTGTGGTGGTTAGCACTGTTGCCTTGCACCTCCAGGCCTGGGGTTTGATTCCTGTGTGTGTGGAGTTTGCATGTTCTCCCTGTGCTTGGTGGGTTTTCTCTGGGTTCTCCAGTTTCCTATCACAATCCAAAGGCATGTTGATTGGTGTGTCCAAATTGCCTGTAGCATGTGTGCATACCCTGCAGTGGGTTAGCACACCACCCTGGGTGTGCCCTACGTGTTCTGGGATGGGCTCCAGGCTTCCCTGTGACCCTTAACTGGATGAAGTAGTATAGAAGATGACTGACAACAACATATAGAAGAATGTGCACCATTTTTTTTCAGTAAGTTCTGAGGCGGTGTTTTAACAGGGAGCAGGTCATATGATGGCCAGTAACACAGACCTGTAACTTGAATATCTTTGGTTCAAGACTGAAGAACTGTTGTACCTGTGAGGAAGTGATTAACCTGTTTTCTCAAATCACTTGTCATATGTGTAACGCTTACAGGGTAAGGAGGCAAGGGTTGAGTCTACTGTGCGAAGGTTTAATGCCAAAACAGAATACAGAACATAAACTAGTACAAACAAGGTAAACTAACAGGTAACATAGAATAACAAAGGACTTCTCTCTAACAATGGTTGCATGAATACATTCAACAACTGGCAACGCATTGAAACAAAGGGGGAAATGAAATAGGGACAGGACCAACAGAACACTATCTGGGGATGACTGATGACTATAACAAGACAATGACGCCAGGCTGGGAACACATAACGAAGACCTAATGCTTAGGAAAGAACGAGAGGAAGGGTGACACCTGGTGGACACAGGGACCATAGAAGGGCGTGACAATATGAACTGTTAAAAAATGTTACTTAAAAAAAAATGCCTGTGAAACAAATTTATTGTAATTTTTTTTTTCCCGTTTGAACCTTCTGATAAACACCTGCATTTTTGTATGATAAAGTTACAGCTGTGTGCACAAGTATGTGTGCTTCAAAACCTGTTGTATTGCACAAACCCATCAGCTTTAATAAACATAATGATACCTCATTTCACACCTGTATGGTCCCTCAAATCTAGGTCTGTATTTGTGCAATTTACATTTGAAACACTGCAAGACTTGAGCTAATTGATTGCGGCAGTGACTGAGGATGACTGAACATAATATTTATTACCAGTTTAATTAAAGAGGCTTTTAGAAATGGCAGCTCTAGCCACCTCAACAGAAATTCAGCTCTTTCACTAATGCTCTGCAGTGGAAATCTGAGCAGATTTAATTTTACAGGGATCTGAGCCAGTTTGAACTGGTTTGAAAAGGTGTGTCTGGCAGGGCTGTGCATAGAATCCATCCTCAGACAGGCTACAGTTCACTGCTGTCACCGTACATGACTGGAGTAAACTGTCTTTAGTACCTGTGAAAACTATAAAATGTTTTTGGCAGTGTGGTTCATAAAATGTCAGCCAAAAGCCAGATTTAACTTTACATCTTATAGGGGTTGGTATTAATGTCTAGAAAGGGGAGCGATCATGCCTGGGCAGAATGTTGTGGCCTCCAGACTCTACAAACCTGTCTGCCCTCACTCCTCATGTCTCCTGCAGGATCTGACCACTCTGGTGGCCAACGGCACTGTCAGCAGCAAACCACCGGTCACCCTGCGGCTCGTGATCCCAGCCAGCCAGTGTGGCTCCCTTATTGGCAAGGGGGGATCCAAAATCAAGGAGATACGAGAGGTGAGGTCACTATGGATTCAATGGGGATCACAGTTGAACCCTTCAATGGGGTCATTTAATCAAAATTTTCTCATCTGTATCAGATACAAACATTAGTTATACAGTAATGATTAGATAATTATCCTAATAATAATTGTCTTCATGTCTTCCCTCCTCCTACTCCTACCTCCCAGAGCACGGGAGCACAGGTTCAGGTAGCAGGAGACCTTCTGCCTAACTCCACTGAGCGAGGAGTAACAGTGTCTGGCACACAGGAAGCCATCAGCCAGTGTGTAAAACTCATCTGCACCGTCATCCTAGAGGTGATCTTCTCCTGGCATCCAGAGAGCTGAAAAGCTAAAGAAAAAACTGAATATTAGAGCACTCTGAGGTGGGGAGAGCCATGGTCAGAGCACTCTGACGTGGGGAGAGCCATGGTCAGAGCACTCTGAGGTGGCGAAAGCCAAGGTCAGAGCACTCTGAGGTGGGGAGAGCCATGGTCAGAGCACTCTGAGGTGGCGAGAGCCATGGTCAGAGCACTCTGAGGTGGGGAGAGCCATGGTCAGAGCACTCTGAGGTGGGGAGAGCCAAGGTCAGAGCACTCTGAGGTGGGGAGAGCCATGGTCAGAGCACTCTGAGGTGGGGAGAGCCATGGTCAGAGCACTCTGAGGTGGGGAGAGCCATGGTCAGAGCACTCTG
>JABJVR010042216.1:0-31313 GCA_025773905.1 Chitala chitala
AAGTGCACCCCAACGGCTCCTGCACGCATACCGGCATAGCTTCTTCCCCCTCCTCCTCCACCTCCCCCCCCCCCCCCCCCCGGCCGGCAGATCAGACACAACGCGGTGTCACCAGAGCCAGTGCTTGCTTACAGTGCTCCATTTTCTATTCATTCCAGCAGCCCCAAGCGAAGTCTGAGGAACACTATAGGTCCAACCCCCTCCCATTTCTTTATTTCCCCCATTTTCCCATGTACTTACTCTGCAGGCTGTGCATTTTCCAAAAAATTAAGCAGTATCCACTAAAAAAAGTATAAGATCCATTTAGAAAAAGGCACACAGTGGTCACGTTTGTCAAGTTTGTACCCCAGAAGTTTCTAGTTCTTGTCTTTAAGGCTTAACCCCACATTTCTTGAGAAATTCACACAATCCATTGCAGCAGCAGGTGTTACATGCAATTACCCAGGAGGGAAAGCTCTTTGGTAAGAGATGCACGGCTGCCCAACTTGCCTGCGCGGACGCCCCAGATGACTGAGCTCCCCGTTAACGAAAAGGCAGCTGAACCTTGTGCCGACCCGTTTGAAATGCAGCCCTGGTGCGTTCAGTCTCGCCGCTGCGCTCGCAGGGGAAGCTCTGTGTTATGATTAACTTGGACAGGTCCAAATATTTGCTGAGCTGGACACTTTAGGCTGGTGGAGGTAGGCGCGGCAGCAGCGGCACTTTGGAGGGGGGGGTTATGGGAGGTGCTCTGAAGTTTAAAAAAAAAAAAAGTCATCAGCTAACAAGTGCTCACTATAGAGGAGACCAGGGATTGTGGCCAATCCAAGGGAGGCTCGTTGGACCTTAAAATAGGCAGCAGTAACCAGGCTCTTACACGCCTGTACACACACGCTTTGGGTTAACTCCTAGTGTATTGACGTCTATAAAGAGTTAGAAAAAAAATCAAACACGTCGCTGCCAACTTGTGTTAGACAGGAAGGAAGAGGGCTGGTTCAGTAGGTTACAGAAAGAAAGCTCCCCTTGTGACTGGGCTCATCTCAAAGAGCCAACCTGGGCCTATTCCACCCCCCCTCGCCTACAGGTGCGAATTACTGACAGCCGAGTTTGACGTGTGCCAAGGGGAGGTATAAATAGGCCCCAACAGGTAATAAAACCCTTAAAACAACCAGCAGTGAGAGCGGGACCCCTAAGCAGCACAAAGAAAAGCTCTTTAAGGAGGGCTGTGGCACGCACACGCACGCACGCACGCGCGCGCACACACACACACCATTCTCAATGCTGTGGTTTCTTCTTTTATGCAACTGCTGCTGCTTTTACCCAGAAGCCCTTATTATACTGGTTAAACTTGAAAACTATGTTTAACAGCATACATTCTGCCCACACTGGCCAACAAAACTAAAAAAAAAATTTAAAAATCCAGACGAACTCATTCACCTTTTAAAAACTTGAAGATGTGCATTTTAAACAGACTGGTGTTTAACGAAAATATGAAGAAATGATGCACCATTAGCCATGCATAACCCTTGTTGCAGCAGATCCTTGGAACTGATAAAGGTTAGTGTTAACTTCCATGCTGTGTTTGAAGAAATGACATTTGCACATTTCAAAAGACACTTGAGCAATGCATTCACACTAAGCACTAAGGGCTTTTCCGTTGCAAAGTCAAAGATGGTTCTTGTGTCTGTTTTGCACAGCCATGAAAATATGGTAAGGTCAGTGACCGGCAATATTATACATAATGATACAGACATGTGGAATACATATATTAAACATTACCAATATCATAATAGTATGCATACCAATATGTAATAATTTGATCTGCTATTTTTACATTAACACTGATTTCTTTGCATGCCATCAACAGCTTGTAAATCTCTTTTCACCAGATCACAGTTGACACCCGAGGTAGTTCATACAACGATAAACAAAATTAGTTAATAAACAATGGGTCAGTGAACAAATACTAGCTTTGTATTTTTTAACTTGATTTATTCTTGTATTCTGAGTTGGCAACTATGCTTTTTCAGGACAGAAGTTGTGTTTCGTGTTAACGAGGCAGGTTATTTACACAGCCAATTAGCAACAAACTATTTTCCTCCTGCACCAGATATCAGAGAAAACAGGGAAGTACTGATGTTTTAGTACCAAAGGTTTGGTACCTGGCTTAGTAGCAAAATGCAAGTAACTAAATAAAAGAGATACAAAGAACAGAAAAACAGTAACACTCAGTTCATTCTTAAGAAGTTATCTCCTCCAGGGGACGTTATCCGTCCTTTCATCACCACAACGCTACAGAGTCCAAGTCCAGCAGATACACTGTGAGCTCAACCCCTATCTGACACCAAACCTGCAGCAATCAAGTGGCTGGACACACTGACAGTTGCACACGTGACCCTGGACCTGCCTTCACTCAATTAAACTGTAACACTGAACAAACAGTGGTCATTTGGGTTCGCCCCAGCGAGTGCACCAACCCCTACCTCACTCAAAAGCCACCTTTCGCCCCCTGGCAAAAAGCAGAAGACAGAATGTTCCTTTGCCGTATCTAAAACTCATATGCAAAAAAGACCAGAGTTCAGAGGGGCGGAGAAAGAGTCAGGAAACACAGCCAAATAATTTTTAAAATAAGCCTGCATACAGTTCTACCATCACAAATTTTTTAGAGCAGTTAGGACCAGAGTAGTTCAAATTCCTGAGCCAAAAAGTAATTTTGAACAGCTTTTCTGGCAACTTACGCAACACCAGCATTTTGGCCTAGCTGTGAGCGAAACCACTTGCCAGCTGGTCGTCCGAGTGTCGAGCCAACGGTGGACCCTACGCAGCTGAGCGACTCAAAAACAGGCTTTAAAAGCTTAAGGTGCAGTACAGAGGAACGCAGATTAAGGTTAAAGCAAATCTCACCATGACCGTTTCGCTCGTCTTCTACATACACTGATGGTCACACACACGAGATGACATAACAGCCCCGAGACTGGCGATGAGTTTCGGCACAGAAGTACCACACCAGAAATCCCCCTGTGCCGACCTTTGCGGCGCCTAAGCGCTGGCGACTCAAAGCAGCGGTCTGAGCTGAACTCGCGGCGATGGCGTGCTAAACACACTAGCTTCCTTTTCACAAGCAGATATCCATACATGCACAGCCACGTCTTCTGAAACACGACGCAGAGACGTAAGCAGATATATTAAGGTCGGGGGGTGGAGACTTGTATTACCTGGGGCAGCCTGGCTTTCATTCCACTCGGTGATGATTAAAACTTCTATGATCCTGATGTGGGATTCTGGACTAGGCTCACAGCTGGGGGGGGAGAAGAGACACATCATGGCTAAGTCCACCTCTGCTATTTGACCGCTGCATCAAGCCACCTCTCACCCCACAAAGCAGAATTAGCCCCCACATGGGACATACCTGGTGGCCTGGTGTCTGAAGAGGAGGGGACTGAAGATCTCGCCGAGAGCACGTGCACTGAGCAGATTCTTGCCTGTGGCCTGGCAGAGGCGGCAGAAGTGTCTAATGAGGCAGTGCAGGGTGAGCCAGTACTGGGGCGGCAAGGCGGGCGAGCGGGCAACCCGGCGGAGCAGCTCGCCACACTCTTCTGAGTTGGGCACCTCTGCGGGGAGAGGAAGAGGAAGGGAGTGCGGGATCAGCAAGAGAGAAATGGTTCAGCAGAGCTGTCTCCTTTACACTACTGAGAGCGAGCTTGTCGAAACAAAAAAAGAAACAACTAACGTGCTGAAAGTCTAAATTAATCCTGCAGACTGGAGGTCGTCAGTCCATTTCAGCAAGCTTGTGATCGAGAGAGAGAGAGAGAGAGAGAGAGAAACTGTGCTGACTTTGTCAACCCTAGAGAGATTACAGCAACAATGCGTCTGAGAGCAAGGTACGCTGTCAGGTGATTGGACGATGTGAGATGTGGTAGATGCATTCTCAGGCTGCCTTTTGGTGCCATTAACCACAGATATCCTGTTTCTGGTAATGTGGTGCACACAGAAAGCGTCTTAAAAAGATACCCTAAGAAACAAGCTAGATGTTGTTTTACATGTTTGGAGGACAAACTGTAGAAATATTAGGTCACTGTTAGTCTGAAATAAAAGTTAATTGACATTAATGTTCTGACTTTTGTGCATGGACAAAAAGTGTGTGAACTTGAACATACGTCCCTTCAGTAGTCAGCACTTTGCAGTTTTACTCAGATGGCTTACAAGATGCACATTTTCATGTGCTGAAGTGTGCATGGAACCGCAGTGACATGCAAACCCACATCGCTGGGTCTTGGGACGGTTGTGCCAAACTGGCTATGAATAAATAACCGACTGCAGGAGAAGGAGGGATCGACAGCATTGTACCATTCAGCTGTGTGGGTGAAGGTAGCTGCTATCAGTCTGAGACCTGGCATTGTGCCAGCGACACAGGCAGACAGGGAAAAAGGGCACGCTGTCTGCAAAAATGCCCGTCGCTCTCACATGCATTCCTGCCAAGGCCAACAGCACCCCCTGGTGGCCTTAAATGTGCCAGTCTAAAGTGAAAGGCACAGCTCTCAGCAAAGTACAGCTACCGCCTGCCCAAGCCACCTGGGCCCTTGCATCACCTCACCTTGAGCCACGTGCACCATCTCACTGTAGATCACACTGGGGATGACTGGGTGAGGAAGGTCCAGGAGGTACCGCCGGAGACCATCACAGAGTGCCTGTAGGTCCAGCTGATCCAGCTCATTGGAAGGAGAATCTGTGGCCAAAACGGAAGCACCAGCCATTATTCAAAGGTTCTGTGAGGAAGACGGCAACTGAAAAACCAGCATTCAACTACACTCGGGGGGCTCTCTCTCCTAAACGTACCAAAGTACTGCAACAAAAGTTAGCTCCCCAACCAAAAAAAGCACAGCAGAGGGCGTACTTCTTGCAGCAGTTCAAGAAGTTCAACTTGCCACAGTCAGTGATGGTATACTTCTACACTGCCATCACTAAAACCATCATGACCTGCTCCATCACCGCCTGGCATACTGCCTCCTCTACCAGGGCCAAAAACACACTGCAGCGCATCATTCACTCTGCCAAGAGAGTGACTGGCTGCAGTCTGCCATTGCTCCAGGAACGACACGACTCCAGGACATTAAAGCGTGTGATGAGGACTGTGGCTGACTTCACCCATCCCGGACAACTTTTTGAGACACTACCCTCTGGCAAGAGGTTGTGGTCAATCAGGACCAATACTACATGGCATGAAAACAGCTTCTTTCTATCTGCACCTGCCTTAATCAACAAGGCACAAGGCCCCACTGGCAAACCTAATATCTGCAGACATGACATACACCAATACAGTGCGTTCATTAACACAACTTGTTGCATATTTGCACAATATGTATACTTACTACCTCAACCAGACTTTTTGCACACTGGTCTGACTTCTTGACTTAACTATTTAATAGTTGTATTATTGTCTTTTTATATATGATTCATCTATTCGTATTCATCTACCCTTCCTAGCTTTTCCTTTATAATGCCCCCATCTGTCTCCGAACAGTTTTTGCATCACATTACCAAAACAAATTCCGTGCATGTCAAAACGTACTTGGCCATGAAAACTTGATTCTGAAAAAGCTAAACTAAAGCAGTGAAATGAGGACACTGGAGCAGCACATCTGACTTACCGCTTTCAAAGCACTGCCTCACATCCAGCCCATTTCCTGCTGTAAACGTCCTGTACAGTGCGGGACTCTCCAACCCTTTGAACCAGAAAGCAACAATAACACATTTATTCTTTCATTAACATGGTGACATCTACATTAGTCTTTAAGAACAGAGAGCACCACCTTTCTTCTCTATGGCCTCCAACAGCTTCAGAAGCATGAAGGGTGCCGTCTCTGGGGGTGCGAACTGCTCGGTGAGGTCCTGCAGCGTGGAGCCTGAGGAGAGACCAGAACAATGTGGTGCGGGTGTGTGCAATTGTGCCTACAGCAAAACGTCCTCTCTCCCTGTTCCTTCTGGGCTTCCCGCATGGAGCCACGCCCACCTCGGCTCGATTGGCCTTCCACCTGCTCCAGAGCCACGTAAATGGCTTAGCAGTGCGTGGAGAATCCGGAATGCTGCCTCTCCGTGTGTCTAATGGAGAGCCGCAGGGGTGAAGTCTGCGTGCCAAGTGCTAGAAGTCAATCAAAGCTCACTGTACTCTAGAACACGTATGCGGGTTACGTGGGAGATACCAGCCGCCATAGTGGAAGGTGAAACACCTGCGTGGGCACACGCTGCACAAGCAGCCTGCAAAAGCAAAGGCCAAGGGCTAGATGGGAGATCTTCAATTGGCAAAAGAACGACAACTTCAGAAGAACGACTTGTTAGCGAAACAGTGGTTCCTCCGACACAGTCGGTGCATTCTGAGATATTCATAGAAATACAACCCCAAGTTAAGGCTGTGATCAAGGGAGTCGAGTCAAGACCGTTAGGCTGAGTAAACGGCCACTAATAACTAAGCCTTTGGTGAGACTGGCTTTGGCTTCTACAGATCCAAGAACCCCAGGTGCAGACATGAAAGGAATGGGCTCTGGTGGGCTCTTTATTTGGATTTGTGCGATGGTATTTTGCCAAGGTCTTTTCCCTAGCAGCAAAACTGTGGAGGCCGCCGTTTTGAAATGGGAGGCGGGGAGACGGCCTGATGAAAGAACTCCCTGTTTAAAAACGTACTTTAAAAAAAATACACCTCTCTTGATCCTGCACCCAAGGCAGGTCAAATGTAGCAACATGCACATGTAATCACAGTGTTATCAGAAACAGTATAAAATAATTTAAATATAAAAGAATATATCAAGTTTTTTGGAACAAAGTCTGGAGAGAAACTGTGTTGAGACATTTAGCCATTCAGTTAAATTTGCCTTAAATATTGCCAGATTTTATAACCAGGCTGTAGCATGGAAAGTCAAGAAAGCTTAAAGCTTTGCAAAGAATCCGTTTGTAGTCAAATGCATCTCCATTGGTAAAATACACAAATTTATTTAAATTTTAAGGATGATTTTCCTTATGAGAAGAAAATAAGGGAAAAAATCTGTAGGTTATGTTCAGTAACAATTAATCCAAGTAACATTTCACCCATACACAAAAATATATATATAAAAAAAAATTAAAAAAAACACCGCAGCCTTAAGCTGATACATTAAGGCTGTACACTTTCTTTAGCGACACCCAAAACTGACACTAGGTACATTTTGTACGCTTAGCTGAATGCTCCAGATCTTAGTGCACACCAGCTGGGAAATACGCCATGATGCACTTTTTAATGCCGGCATTGACGAAGGAGGCAAAAATGAGCCTTTTCACCCTTTCCTGGGAACTATTTAAGCTCACAGAACATTCAGAAAGTCAGCCTCACAAGGGGTGCATTTATTTACATCAACTGACGCGACCCTTGAGTGACAGAGAGGAATGGGATTGAATTGCTTCTCGGTAAGAGTGACTTGATAGCACCTGGCATTGATGGGGCTAGATAGAGTGACGCCCAAAAAATGACAGAAATGTCTCAGACGATCAAGTGGCCGTTTTCTGTGAAACGCTGACTTATCAACATCAGATCACACAGACAAAGAGAACGAGTCAATGGTAGCAAACCCCAGGCTCGAGGTTGAAGGGGCTGGAATCATTCATTCGGAAGAGAAGGGCCAGTCTGACAGCTGATCCAGTTCACTAGATGAAATTTTGCCCATCCTCATATTCTGTGCAGACTCAACACAGCTGCACGAAAAGCTAAATTGGTACTAACCAATTCCTACACAACAGTTACGGTGGTTTATTGACATCCCCAGAACTTACACAGCAACAATTACTTCCCAAGTTTTCTTCAAAACTGTTGCCATGGCTTTAGGAAAAAGACAAAAAGGAGAACTGGATAGGTTCAAATTCATCCAGTCATTTTGCTGTGGCAGCACTCTCGACCAATAAGGCAGCTCTATCACCAGGTCTCACAAAAAAAAAAGCCACTGTTACCCCAGCAACAGAGGGAAAAACAGGGCCTCACATGCAAGTCTACACAAGCAAGGCACCTTGAAGTCTGGCAGGAGTGTAGAAGACATCAGACCTGGAGGCTCTGCAGGCAGGCTGACATGAAGGAAACTGATGACAAAACTGAACATGCCAATGGTCGACAAAGCAGCTGAACTTCGGACTTTAAGCAACGGAGGTATCTAAAGATAGTGTGTGCTGCTGCAAAAATAGAAAAGCAGTACTCTCATTTCTGTCAGAGACTACTGTATGTCCCAAGCAAAAAAAAAAACTAAACTAATGCATTATTCAAAAATGTGTTCATTCAAATGGTATGCAAGACCTTTGCAAGTTATTTGCAAATGTATTTTAATGTCTGCAATTTCACTACACTTTTTTTAAACAAACTACCAACATCATGAAGTAAACGGTTTAGAGAAGTGAAATAAATGTTGCAAGAACTGAGGTTGCACAAACAGTAGATTAGTCGATTGTGATTCACACTGAAAGCAGGTTTTCGTGCTACAAAGCGGTAACTGGTGCTGACAGTGAAACAATGTCGCCCTCTACAGGGTGAGCCAAGTGATGCACCCACACATCCAAACGGTCTCCGGGCGTATCATGGGGCCACATTAGCTGTGCAACAAAAACATAAATGTTTTGGAAACGCAAGTTAAACACGAGTTATTTGTTTGGAGGCGGTGAAGAAAATGCAGCATCCGTCTGCTTCAACAGTCCCCCTTTAGTTTTTAAAACGTACATTAAAACATCAAGCCGGTATGGTGTTCATGCTATTGTTCCACGAGAAATGCAACTTTTATACTCTTAACTCTGAAATATCCAAAAGTGAATCGCTTTCCAAAATCTCCACATGGTGAACTCTTAACTTCGAACAGATGAACAAGCCCAGACATGTTCAACGAGCGTTGATCAATCTCAGCGAAAAATCACCTGCGGCTGGCAAAAATGCTGTTCCACTGCCCTCCGCACAGTGCCTAAGGCTTCCAAAGGTGGCGGCGCTGAAACGGTTTTGCTCTCACCATTAACACACATTTTCGCACACATTTCTGAAATAACTCAACAGGGACTTTAAACACTCGATTATGACAGGCTTAAAATTAAAACAAGTGGGCAATGCCACACTCCGCTCTGCCAAGCGTTCTTCCTGAAATTTCTTCATGCGTTTGTCTCGAGACCACTTCCAAAACTCCGAGCTCATAAATGCGCAACAGCCACGTCTTCGGCAGTCCTGTTGCCGTTATTTTGACGACGCAGCGGTTTCATCCGCTCCCCTTCGATGTAAAAAAGAACACCGTGTCCAGAGGTTCACGTGGTTCTGGCCCGTTCTTGTCTATTCGGGGAAAAGTCAATACTCAATTTACCACCGCGCGACCCTGCCAGTAAATCATGCCACTTAGGAGGACCTCAATGATGACTGAAAGAAGGGGGGAGGTTTGGGTTCTTTTCAACAGTTCCTACAAACACCCAAATCAAAAGAGATACATATGGTCAATGTGGGTATGCTCTGCCTTGTACTCAGACTAGGTGGACGAAACAAGATCTCAGATTTTTGTTCAGCTCTGTAAGACAAAAAAAAAAAAAAAAAAATGCTGTTACCAAGCAAACTATCAGCCTTATCCATCAAACTTATGTAACAACCCCACCTCAGCATCCACTAAAGTAAATCTCCCTCTTATTTTACGCTCTCAGTATTCTGGTGTGTCTGAAATGCATTTTCCTGCGACGCATTTCTAATCCACACAGCAGACGCACTCCGCCTCGGCTAAGAAGATTTGCCAATTCAGACTCTGGTCTCTTGAGGCGATCGAGTAATAAAACACACATGTGCTCGCTCTCACGCACACGGGCCCATAAAAGGGGCCTCTGCCTGAACAGGGAAAGAACAGAGCCATATAAGAGTACAAATTCAAGACTTCACTTTCACTCATATTTGAAAATTAAGCTCTCTCCTGGTCCCTTTGGACAGTACAGCTTTTCCTAATCGCTACAGCAGAGGTTGTTCCTTCAAACTTGGGTCGAGACATGGTGTGGAGACTTCTCCCCAGTCAGGTCAGCAAGCAGGCA
This sequence comes from Chitala chitala, assembly GCA_025773905.1. Taxonomy (NCBI): domain Eukaryota; kingdom Metazoa; phylum Chordata; class Actinopteri; order Osteoglossiformes; family Notopteridae; genus Chitala; species Chitala chitala. The sequence continues at coordinate 10,027 of JABJVR010042216.1, forward strand.
AAGTGGCACAGCTTGGCCGCTGATGTTCATTTGAGAGTTGCCACATCCAGCCTGCTGAAAGTCGCTGTGTAATTAAAGGCACCATCTCTGAATCACCACTTTGAAAACCTCTCTGGTGTCTGAAGAGGACATTTGAAACTGGGAGGGAAAAAAAAAAAAAAAAAGCCATAAAAGCAGGAATCTGTGGTGCCCACATAAAACGAGCTGAGAAGCTGAACGCCGAGATCCTGGAGAGAAAAATGGTACCCTAGAGCAAAGCAATTAAGCAGAATGGCTTCCGGAATCTGGCTTCATAAGTGGATAATGTGTTAGAAGGGCTCTGTAAGGTGCCCAGGGAAAGGGAGCTAACTAACAAACTAAAAATGGCAATATAATTAACCTGATGATCCTGCTCCCCCTCCCCCCCCGGGTGTGAAGGTCAGTATCTTATTTTTATAAACCCCCAAAAGTTTTATTTTAACATTACGGGCAAAACGAGGTGGTGTCCATTCTTTGTTAAAGTTGCAAGCGATGATGCAATTAACTACAAATATAGACAAAACTGTCCAAGATATTTTGCACGATTCCAACATGCAACCCAAAATCCTCCATGAACCTTTTTTCTTTTTTAACCGCATTTGCAAAACCCAAGTCTGCGAAGCTAATTTTGCATATCAGTGTGGAAGCAGAAACAGTAGGCACATTTATAAAGTGGCTATTGAGGCAAATTCAAAGGAGGCATTTACTGTCCTTGCCCACCGCACGCCGAGTTACCGTGATCAGCAGCTAAGCACAATAGTACCGATTCATCACAATGGCAAATCAGCACACTTAGCACAAACAGACCATGCTGCCCGCCCCTCCCCCAGTAGAGCACCCTGCACAAAGTATCTACAGTCACACAAGCTTACACCCCTCTACAATGCCTTTCTCAAGTATGAATAAGACTACTGCTTTGCTGCGTGAAAACAATTATATAAAAACCGAATAAATATGCCCCCCAATTCTCTTGTCTATGTCAGCTGCAATTACTGCTTCCCTTTTTTTTTTTTTTTTTTTGCAAAAAGTGGGTAACAGCTCTTCACTCTTCAGCACAGCAGATGTTAGCCTGAGTGCCAGAGGGGCCCAGGAAAGGGGGGGGGGCATTATCTCAAACACCAGCTATGCAACACTCACGCTGGCCCTCATGGGGGGGGGGGGCGCCAGTCTTCACACAACTTTACAGCTCACACAAGAAAAGGGTGAAAATAACAACCACAAAAACACACTCCAACCGGTTTACAGACACCCCACAACGGCCGCCAAACGTGCGGCACAGAGTGCGCTGCACGCAAGTCGGAACTACATTTGCTTCATCGCTCTAATCCGTTACTATAAATAACTCAATAGAAGTCCAAGTAACTTTCCACACACGGGTTTTTTTTTTTTTTGCAACGTTGCTGTCCTTAAATTTGAGTAAGACTGAACTGAAAAGGCACATACTTGATTGTTCAGCACTGAAGCGCACCCGCTTGTCTTGAAACCGGCCTGTCGAAACACAAACGTACCACCCTGTAGCGATCCCCAACCCCAGGTGTATCAGCTTAGCAGAGCAGGGCAGGGCAAATCGGCTACAAGAAAATCTGCCACAACAGCAATGCATCTCCAGAATGGTACAAGATGCACTTGCAGAAATATCTTTCTAATAGTTAAACCATGTGACATTTTTAGAATCACATCTGTTTCTGTGGTTTGCCCAGGTTTGGTTCACTTTGCAACAAACCACACGCAGCGGCTGTGCATAAAACCAGACACGACGCTGATATTTTAAAGCATCTTAATCTTAATTAAATGACTGTATAATGTGCCAAAATAAAACAGCAAATATCTAAAAAATGTCTACAAACGGCACGAAAAAATAAATGTTGTATGCACTTCCATTCTGAAACCAGCTGCCACCCAGCAGCCTTAATGACAAGTATGGAATGTAAGCCACATTCACATTTTGAGAAGTTTTCATTTTCAAAGTGTGCTTGTTTATAGAAGACGTGCTTTGAGAAGAAAACCACAGCCTCCCCACCCCCACAAAACACTTCCAATTGCAAAAACGTCGACACACATTCATGTGCCCGTCTACATTCCTGTATCTACAAATGACCGCTTCATACTTTAACAAAAAAATTCACCAACACAATCTGGTTGTAATTCATTTAGGAGCTCAAAGTGCGACAATGACAGGCAATAGGTGTACCATCTGTTAGAATGAATGGTGCATTCTGTACACGAGTTCAACTGCAAATTTTCCACACTACTCAAAGGCCAGCACTCATACACTCGGGTCGTGAGCGAAATGGGGTTGTCCTTATGAAAGGCCACGTTTAGGAATATTCGTCCTGCAGGCTACCACTACTGACCACTAGCTTGTCAGAACATTGAACACCAAGGGCTTTGACCTGAGTAAACTCACGTCATGGCAAATTACTGTAGACCTACCACTTGACGTGAACCTATACTGAAATTACTCCTTATGTTACTACCCCAAGTAACTTTTCCAGATGCACAAAGAGTAACATGAATGCTTAAATGCAACAAGGTTCTTCATGACAACTATACAAAGTTGTCTGAGCAAAGAGTACCTATCAGCAAATTCATGGATCACAGCAGGAGCCATACAGCACACATGGGCCTGCATCGAAGGACTCAGTAAAGAACAAACTAGAACCAAACAACTCTGAAAGCCAGAACTCAAAATTAGTGCTTAGTTCTCACATCTGCTGTCCTGAAGTCAGAACCCTGCAGTTCAGAGCTCAGCTCCCCTGCACCCCCGCTCCCCCCAAGACGACCCAAGGAACATTATCAAAACATTCAAAAATGCTGGAGGAAGGAGAGAGTTTGGGGGGGGGGGGGCAGAGGTCTGCCAGATCCTTCAGAGGCTGACAATAAATCACAGGCACACTGAAGCTACGAGAATTCAACAGGCAGCTCCAGCTCAGGGGGCCTCTCTGAGGGGGTTTTGGAGGGAACACAGGGCAGGCAGCTCTAGGGCCCCTCGGAAGGAACATGGGGTCCTTTTTTCTCTGAGCACTGCAATCACACCAGCCCAGGGCACAACTCCGCCACGTATGCATATCTCAGCCAGAGCTGGCTTCACACAAGTCAATTAGAAAGTGTCACAAACTTTCAACACAACCATCTTCTCATTTTACACAACCTGACTTCAGGCCCCCTGAGGCCAGCACATCATTTCTGTTTACAGAGGCTTATGCAACAGAAACAGGCCTATCCAGTCATGTGATCACTTCAGCTCTCAAATTTAATTCCTGTAAAACGGCCAAATCAAAATGCACTCATCCTGTGCACTCCACTCCCTAAAACCCTTTAACTGCAAACCTCAGACAGAATGAGGCAAACACCTTAATCATTGTAACTCCCATCGATATTACTACACTGTTGATCGAAGCTAAAATAAAGACTGTCAACTTTGCCAGCATTACTGCCATTTTGCTTTTCTTACGACGACCCCATACGCTGGGTTCCATTTCACAAATGCGGAAAGGCCTTCCTGCCAAACACCTTTTTAACATGCTGATAAAGACCTGACAAAAACCAAACAAGGCTGGCATAAGCTTGTTGTAGTCCAATATGAAGGTTTGTCCACTAGATTATGCTGGCACGTTTCTAAACGTGGACCGTTTTCGTTTTTAAAATGGTGCTGTGTGAACCACCACTGTGCCTCTGTAGTCTCCATCCTCAAGAGAAAAACCAAAACCAGCAGATCAGTGTTTTACAGATTGTCCGTGTTGGAAGAAACACAGCGATATGCGTTAGCTTGTAACATTAAAGCATTTGGGTATAAAAACACCACTTCCAAACCGTGTAGCGTTTCATGAATTGGAACAGCACTAAACACCTGGCAAAATTCTATGGGAAAACTTCAGGAAAAAAAAAAAAACCCACAAAGTCAAGATGTGGGTAATCTTCACTATTAACTATTGTAAAATAGCCCCTGCTAGCTTTTGGCAATAAAGTTGTGTGTGAGACTTGTAGAATAATTCGTTGGTGATCATGGTGGTTTCTCAGTTCCCCATGACCAAAAAAAGCCCAGAGACCTTCATTCAGTAAACATGCTAGTACCCTTCATTACTTTAAAAAAAAAAAAAAAAACCCACAAAAGGGTGGGGGGGCGTACCAAACTGCCGTCTTTAACCAACGAATGCTGGCAGCAGCTTGCTACATGAAGCCGCATTTAAAACCTGCTTTTGGAATTTTCTTAAAGCAAGTGTTAAAAAGCAAACGAGCTATGGCTGAGAAAATATAATATTCTTCATGGGTACAACAACAGGGATTTACAATCTTTTATGCGGCACGTATAAACAGTATAGCCTGTACAGCACTAGGCTGGTACGGTGAGCACCCCCACTACAGCGTGGCTGTGTGGAGCCATGCCAGCTGTATTGCCCTTCGGGCCCCAATGGCACAGTGCCAGGCTGGGGTCGCTGGAGCCACACCACACTCTTATTGCACACTGTCCCTTTTGCTCTGGGAAAGGCAGGGGATGGCGAACTTGACAGCAGTCAATAACTGCCCACAATCACGCACACAGTGCCAATGAGCTTTGATGCCACAGGGCTTAAAACAAATGCACAGACTGGTGGCTGCGTGCTCTTATCCAAACGTGCCGCACACAGAGAGGGCACCACGTTGGCACGAGACAGCAGAGTCCTGCATGACAAAGGTGTCAGATTAAATAACATCTTTGTGCCAAGTCTTGTAAAAGAAAATGGTCCATGCTCAGCGTCGGTGTTCACTAGCTGGTTATATAATACTTTCCGGTACTGATGCCAACTTCCTCAAATTCAACTTCCTCAAACTACACTTGCCCCTCTTCAGCATAAACTGCATCCAAATACGAGACAACGTGAACACTTAGGCCAAGGTATTACAAGTTTCTACCCAACAAACCAGAACACACCCTTTCAGAGTACACGTCTAACTATAAAACCCATCCAGCAGGCCTTAGCAAGTCAACTTTACGGTACCACGTTCACTTCAACAGCTGCTACCAGTGACACGTTCAGCTGCTGTTTAAAGGGGGAGCCAGACTGCCTGTACACAATGGGATCTCTCAGACCAAAAAATGACAGTGATCACTACTGGTCAAATGTTGAACTCCATAATTAGCCTACAAAACGCCATCCAACGTCAGATGCTGCAGATTGCAACAGAAGGAAAAAACAAAATCAAACGGAAACTAACAAAACCCCAAGTTGGTGTGGAATTTGATGCTTTAACAAGCAAAACTGTTACGACTATATCATGCACACAAGCAAGAACCATTTGAGTTTGGTCAAAGGCATTTCCTAAACGGTTCCTGTTCCGAGTTCACGTCCATCAAGCATGTGTGACCAGAGGACAGTTCCTCCTTTTCAAAGTGACATTTACAGTGAGTGCTGACTGCTAAGTTAAAGCTCTAAGTGGACGAATGATGAAATGGTTTACATCTATTTCATTCTTGAAAAGGGAGAGAAAAAAAAAGTAAGGCTGTACCAGCACAACCATCCGTCCAATGCTAGAAGCACACTGAGCTAGCAAGATTTATTTCCCGTCTTCATACAGAAAACATGGGATGTAGAACAAAAATGTGTGCAACATCTACATACAAGAAATTAATTGTTCAATCAGTGACAGATTCAGGAAGTACAGATACTGACTATCAAATGAACCTTTGTAATTAATTTCACACACTCCTTATAACACTACATAGCTACAGGGCACAGAGAACATCAATTCATCATTCAATGGTGTGATGTAAAAATCACTGGGAGATTTCTTCATAAGAGGCTTATAAATCATTATTTTGCTTATGTTTTAGCAGACAATTTACATTTTCCTAAATATATTGTCAATTTCATTTTATTCAAACCTTATGCAAACTCATATTTTGGTCTGGTAAGCAACAACTAACCACAAAGAAATTTAGGTTATAAATTAAGACAGGCAAACCAGAGCAAAACTGGCAACAAACAGGAATTTAATTCATTAAAAATGCCTCTTAATCATCAGCTGCTAACAGTAATGGAATCTCTACCAAAGATGGGCAGATGAAGTTGCTGCTAGGACATGACTTCAAGCATGCGGCCTGACTTGGTCGTTGTAGGTCTGCACGGCTTACAAGGCCCGTGTGAGCCAGCATCCGCACAGACAGCCCCAAAGCACTCACCTTGCTCTGGGTCAGAGTCTGCCCTGGCTGGGCCGGGTGCCACCGGGAGAGGCCGAGGGGGCCTTGGCTTGGGCGTTGGAGGGGAAATTCTCTTTTTTCCAATGAACTCCACGTAGGTTCCTGGGAAGTCACCCTTCTCCTGTGTATTTTCGTTATAACCAGGGAGCCAGCCGATCTCCTCTGGCCTCTCCTCAAAGCCGTCACCGTAGCCCAGGGCTAGCAGAGAGCCTTTGCTCACAATGAGGATATCTCCAACATGCAAGTCTATGTCCTCTTCCCTCTCCTTTTTATAATCATACAGAGCTCTGTACTGGTATCCTTCCGCACTCATCTTGGCAACTATCTCAAAGCTTATTATTCCAGAATAACAAAAAGGTCCACACTTGTCAAATGAGGACTTGTATGTACAGGTGCAAATAGTTTCACGCAAATGAACAAACTTTCTCAGTTCAAGAGTCATCCACTACTGTTCAAAGATGTTCTGCAAAGTCTTCATGTTCTTAGACACGAGGAGTTTGGATCATTACATAAGTTCTGTAAGCAGCCGCACCTTTGTGGTGCCTCTCGAATAGCATGGCCATCCGTCTTCAGTTCGTCGTCTTAATGCTGAGAAGGCAGCCCCGACCTGCAACACAAAGCACAGACTGCTCATAATGCACCCCTAAAATGCCGAATGACCCAGTACGAAGGAGAATGAGAGCGCAAGCGCTCATCCGCTGTCAGTTCAATACCAAGGCTGTACATTCGTCCTGGCAACGATAGAATTTTCGACCACACGTACAGGCCCACTGGACTGCGCTCTGCGCTCAGACAAGGCAAACCGCTTAAGGAAACAACGTGGTCTTTACGCAAACCGCATTAAAATGTTACGCGTTGTAGCGCGCGCTCGATAATGTAGCCTCTGCTTTCTGTTCAAAAACGATTCAGATAATTTATGTCTGGCTGTTAAACGGTAGAAAAAAAGTTTCAGATTAAAGTAAACTGTGTAATAAACTTAACCAGGCCTGCATTGTTCGTAACTAAGATATACATCATTAGGATTTAAACACTGATTAGAATATTAGAAGATTTTAATTCAAATGAATATTAAAAATACAACAAAGGCATTGAAGTCTAAAACAATATCCTTAAATGTAGTCTGTCACCAAACATGATTCTGGCGTTGATTCAGATTATTATGTCAGAGCTGGAACCCGTATTTAACTACAAACTGTCACCTAGTATTAATGTCGTGATGGACCATATGGTGCACAATGATACATTGTTTTGAGATGAAAGAAGAAATTGATTATATCTACATCTACATCATATCTATATACAGATTATATTTTCAAAAATAAAACCTAAAACCCTGATAATCTACTGTTAAATAATTTGACTGTCTATAGATATTAGGGTATGACATCGCTTCCTTTCAAAACAAGTCCTGCAAATAATTCAATCTCTCTTTCAACATTTGCCCCCAATACAACTGTATTATTACTTGTGTATTTTGTTCAATAATTTAAAAGTCATCATTTAAAACAACACATTAGAAGATACAATTCAACCAGTCAAAAAATACCGTGTCTAAATAAAGAACGAAGCTACGGCCTGTTTAGGTAGTCACACCGCTCAAGTCTTTGTCATTTAAACCTCTGATGTCGCTTCCGTAACTAATACGGCATTAACTCATCTAGCCAGCCAACATTTGTAAATGCATAGATTATATAAACACTGCATTTTCTCTGACAAGTATCACCGTTTAATGAAATATACAAACTGTGATTCCCTTACTATACATCACAACAACTCAATATTCATTCGTCGACGCATGAACATTACACAACATTACTAAACGTTAGTTACGCGACCTCGTACTATTTTATACCGACTGTCCACGCAGTTAGTAAGATGCAACTTGTTCATTACAGTGCATGCACGATAAAAACATAATTAAATTCAAGATACGTATACAGTGTGCAGGGCTGCAGTCTGATTCGGATCGAATAATGAGAGGACAACTCACATCACTTTGTCCCTTAAATAAGACGATTAATTACTATTACCTACATCCATCTAGGCACGCGCATCACACAATTAGCACGCGCACTGCATTCAGCTCAAGAGAAAAAAACGTTTATTCCAGTATTTCAACGAATCGTCTAAAGTGACCCGTTACTGACACAAATCACCCATTGTTACTCAGCTAGCCACCACCAGGCTACGCGAAGCTGTTTAAAAGAGATCAGCGTTAGCCGGCTGGCTAGCAGTCATAACGGACATAACCGATTCGCTTCCTCCTTCCGAAGCAAGTAATTATTAAAAGTTACTCATTCGAACTCGACATCTAACGCAGCCACTGCACGGCTAACGTAAAACGCTTCTCGAATATGTTTTATATTAGAACTGCATGTTAGCTACCCAGCAAAAAGTTATGAGCAGCCACATTGTTTCATACATTGTGATATACATAGTTACACCGTGCTAGCCAGGCTGGACTTCATGAAAGCCTAGTTAATATCAACTGATCGTAACGAAAACTCGGGCTCGTTTTGTGTGTTTGCGGGGAAGTATCTGAGAGCCCACGGCTGCCGGCGGCTTCAGCAGTATGAAACACCAGATAACAGTGCAAAACTCACTTGTAGAGAGGGGCCCAGCAGATCGCACGTAGTGCTTCCCTTTCCCCGTGGCACAAGCTGAAGCAAGCCGACGACCGCAACAGACACCACAGTGACGTCGAAAATCAACCAAGCCGACGTTTCTAACAAAAAAATAATACTGTTGTCACTCTTAAAAGACGTCAATCTGTCGCAGTTGTAAAAGCCGTTTCGTTAGACAAAGGCTTGACTTCGTCGCCAGTACTCCTAACTAATCTCTTTGAAAACGCAGCTCTACGCCCGGATGAAGACCGTCTGCGGAACGCTGGGATCTCAGCTCCCACTAAAACGGAGGCGGGCGTAGAGAAATGTCAATCAAGTGCGCGTGAAGCCACGCCCACTCGGAGCGCAGCCACTGTAAGCTCCGCCTCTACTCGGGAACAGACCGAGTTTCATTGTCGGGACAATAGTGAATAGGACCAAAGTGGGTTTGTGCTGAGTGCTGAAATGTTGTAAAACTCGGTTAAGGTGCACAAATATCATGTCTTTAGTTTAGTGGGAGATGCAACACAATAGCTTTTTATACAAGATCTTATGAAACGTTTTATAGCTTTTAAAATAAGATCTTATGAAATGTTATATTTACATTGCATCATTCCCTCACATTAATAACTAAACAGTTTAAAATAGCAAGATAGTATTGCTGTGTCGTATTACTTTTAAAACGATAGCGGTAATACTCTGTATGACAGACCTCATACCTCGCTGCTTCTGTTAATTGTTTTAAGTGCGATAATGAAATAAGGAATTTTGCACATATTCACCACATATAGCTCAAAAAACGACTTTAGAAAAGTTTATTGCGGGCTTTAATTGTAAACAAGACAGCACCCTAACGGTATCTGTTTTCAACAGGCCTTGTTTTCTCATTATTAATCTTTTTTGACGGGTCCTAAATAACACCCGCATCTGCGCTGCAAGAGTACATATTGGATACTGATAATGAAATAGACCCGCCATCTGTTATTACATAGAAGAGGGGGATTATATCTAAATATAAATTTCTGTTGGCCATGTTGTACATTAACTTTTAGGTTGCTGAATACAAGTTTATCATCAAATTGATATATACTTCCAGTTCCAGAATTTTGTATGGAAGTTTAAAACAATTCCCAATTATCCAAACATTCGCTTTACCACCTTATCCAATTCAGGGTTGCGGGAAGCCTGGAGCCCATCAGAGGAAGCACAGGGACAGGCGCCAACCCAGGGCATATACACTATGGGCAATTTACAAATGCAATGCCAGTCAACTTAACCTGCATGTCTTTGGACCATGGGAGGAAACCAGAGAACCTGGAGAAAACCCATTAAGCACGGGGAGGACATGCAAGCTCTACACACAGATATATATATATATCGAGAGGGAGAGAGAGAAAGAGTTCAGTTTTAATGGAGAAAAATCTCAAATTCCTGTGACCTTGAAAAGGATAAGTGGTTTGATAATGGATGGATTGATAGATGAATCAAATGCAAATATATGCAAAAATGTCTCAAAAATAAGTTTTATTCCTTAGTTTATGTACTCCAGTGTGCTGCATGAATAATTAATTATGAGTGCATGACATGACACAGCACTCTACATTAATTGATAGGGCATGCCTTGAGGCACAAAGTCTTGAGTCAGTGGGCAATGCCAGAGGTCTGCTCTGATCTCAGTTGATCAAAAGAACATTGTCTGGCCACTCTCTGTGTGGGTCAACCAAACATTCATACCTCCTACAGCCAGTGAGCATAGCTAATAATTTCCCCGAAGCCCCACTGGGGAGTGGAATTGCAATAGCCCATCCTACACTCAGGTCAGTTGCACAGCCAATTAAACGTTTCAGAACACAGAAAGATCATTCTTCTGAGAGCTCTAGCACACTTCCTGCTAAAGTAAAAAGTGAAGCTGCAACTTTGTGTAAAATTGCATCAGTTCTATGCCTATATGGGGAATTCTCCGAATTTCTACATCATTCAGAGAATAAAAGGAACACTAAAAGCCAAAATGAAATGTACGTAAGTCTCAGGCCTCTTACAACATTTTATCCATCATGCATAAAAAGTATAAAATTTTTTTGGGAATTTCAAGAAAAATAAATACAGTCAATTTAGCAGTATATCTAATAGTGAGTCCTGTTCTTTATTATGAGATAATGATCAAATTACTATATTAAAATGCAGTAAAACCAGACAGAAATGCTGTGATATACACAGCAGTTCCGTAGCCCACTATTCTTTGTCTATATTCTGTAACACTAGTCTGCGGCTGGTTGGTGTTCCGTCCAGGATGTTCCCTGCCTTGCACCTTAGGTTGCCTGGAATGGGGTCCAGGCCACCCGTGACCCTGCAGAGAATAAGCAGTTGCACAATGAACATCACGAGCCAATACAAATTTACCACTTCATGATATAAGCAGAGCCAGGCAAAAGTACTGTAGTTAAAAACATTATTTTATTGGAGGTGTAGCTGTAATGAAAGATATTCAGTGCTTAAGATAACAGGAAATCCATTTTGACTTTACAAATAAGATGTTTTCTGTGCATCGTGTGAAGAATTACTGCAGAACAAACTGTGCACAGCATCAAGAGTAGAGAAATGATGAAGAGTTTAAAGCAATATTGACGAGTTGTCAGTTACAATTAGGTCCTTAACTTACACCATGACACCGAGCTCAAAAATATTACCTGTCAACAGAGAACTGATAACAGTTATACTGTACTTGAAATGGCTTTTTATGGAAAGTATAATTGTAAAAAGTTCCAAGTACAAATTAAGATCAATTTAGACATTTTTTTCCAAATCATGTCAAAAAGTAATGTCAATCAACGTAAAAATATAGTAGCTTATCAAAATATGTAATTAGTTTCAGACCTAAATTCACACTTACATTTATCCATTTAGCAGATGCCTTTGTCCAAAGCAAGAGATGAACAAGAGTATATGTGCATATTAAAAACAAATACCCGTAATCTTTATGCCACCTATTTGTGTTTACTGATTAAAATAAGACATTTATATGATATCATTCTGTAATAATTCTTTTTAGTTGAACTAGATAATCAGCCAGATTTGGACTGTGTATGACAAAAAAAAAAAAAAAATTAAGTTTTTGAACAATGTACCTACTGATTTTCTCATATAGTTCAAAACTAATTTTGCACAATTTAAACAGACATCATGTAATAGCGAACATATTTTATAATTAGCCTTGGAGTTCATGCATGAGTCATGTGATTGTGAAAAGAGGAAGGAATAGCAGTTATTAGGAATAACAGCTATCACGGAATATCCAGTATCAGGAAATAGTAGTTATCAGAAAGGGGCTGAAGGACCACATATGAGCTGCCTTCAATTACAACCACAAACCATCTAGTCACACACTTACAATTTCACACTGATCTCTGTTAGAAGACACCCAGGTTACTGTTTACCCTTATAAAATTCACAGCAGGATTTTGGAAGGTAAGTGTTGACCTGAAAATTCTCAGTTGGGATGGTAAGTTGAACAGCACTGAGCAATGAGAAACTGATAACCAAAAAACACACACGCTAATTGTTGAGAGGTTAATTTAAAGCCCAGTGTAACTACACAGCAGATAGCACCATACACCAGTCCTACACACTGCTTTGTTTCTAACCATTCCAAGCCAGTTGCCTGGAGGCGCACTCATCATGCACACAGTTTTAAAGTATTTTGACAAAAATTAGTACATTTACAGTTTCCTTTCAAATTAAGTTGAATTTGGTGGGTAATTAAGTGGTTGTTTACAATGAACCCTGTTACAACTTCACAAAACTCCCAGTTTATGAAACATTGTTTAGGAGTTTTATCTTGGTACAAATAGGGAAAAAGAAGATCTGTGTTTTTCCCTCTGCACTGTTTAATGTACAGCTATGCGTGAAAATTGTACAGACTTCACTGGCAGACAAAACCATGATATAATGAAATATTCAAGTATAGGCGAGTAGGCCTCTTTCTGGTACAGTGAAAAGTGTTAGAACTACCCTTTAAGAATCCATGCTGAATTGGCATGGGGCCCCTTAAACCATTAATCTGTTTAGTATTTCAATAAAGACTGTTCTTGGCGCAATATGGAACATTCAATCCCTCCATTTCATTATTCACCCCACCCACCCCATTCACTGGTTCTTCTATGTTTCTTGACAAGCTGAGAATTCTCACACTGCATATCACATAATGTCATTTGGTACAAAATAACTAAAACTCATCACGACCAGTGTATGTTAAACGTTCGCTTGGTTCTATTTCCTACTACTACACTCCCCTATTTCACACATTACTACATATTACCAGCCGTTCCCATTGACTACGAAACAACATTCAGCTCTTTACCTCATTTTACCAGCTATTAATATATTTAAAACTGGTTTTCAATGACTGCTTCCCACAAGGAAGTTGTTTTCTATTCCCTGTCTCTATATGTAGTACAAATATGTGTGCTATATTTATCACCAGTGAATGTTCTGGAAAAGAATATTGTGAGATGGGTGACCTACATTTAAAAATCTTGCATTTTTCGTAAGTAAAGGTTTGTACACTGCAACCTTATTAGTGTTCAAGCAGAACATCTTTAGCTAATTTAGTTTAGGAATGTAAAAACCACTTGGAGCATCTGCCCACAAACAGGTATTAATAAGAAATATTTGTTTACTCAGGTCACAGCTTGGTACAATTTTAAACTCTCGCTGTCATTTTTAGGGGGCACAATATTACGTTGTTAGTAAAATGACACTCAGTGGTTAACGTCTACATTATTACATCGTTAGTCCAAAACTGAACCATAACCACAAAGCAACAGAAGCCAGAGAATCAGTCTTTTTAAAAGGCAGGAAGGACACTAGCAATGAGGTTTATTTAATAAAGTATGACCTACTTGTATTATCATTTAGGTTTTGGGGTCAAAATGAACATGAGAATCCATAAACAAATTCTGTGACCGACATGCTTTTACGTCAGTACGCATAAACTTCTGCCTTCTTAAGCAACCCCCTTTAGCATGGTTTTGATGTGTTATGGCTGTTCAAAACAAGTATAACCTTGCAATTGTACCAGCGGACTGTGTTCAAGGGACAAGGTTTTAAAACAGTGTTTAGACCAAGACACGAGTGTTGCAAAGGCCAGAGGCCTTGTTATGGTTAATGCAGGGTTTCACTGTAAAATATGGTTTAAACATGTGGTAAAATGTACACATTCATTGTCCCAACAGATTACGTGACAATCTTTAGTTTGGGAAAAGTAAAAAATTCCAATGCACAGTTACTATTTTGTCTGTTGAAAATCAGACTCTCTTTTATTAGGTGCTTGAAGTCCACAAGTAGTATCGAAGATCAAGGAAAATCCATGTGGCACATAAGTGTGCCCAATGTAAACCAATAACGCCTTAAAAATACTGAAAACTACTTTTTAATGCACCATACATGCTTACTTAAAAAAGGGCTCTTTATTGACAATTGATTCTTAGTGGTTTAGGGGGAGATTATTAACACCAATCTGGCAAAAGAGAGTTCAAATGACAGAAGACAGGTAAAATAAATGTCGCTAAATGAACAAAAATCTGTTGTCATTTGATTGTAAAGATAAAAACTCAGTTTTTATAAAAACCTCAAAGAGGATGCTTTTTTCAAAAATTTGTTCAATGTCAGTGGAGGCCTGCATCTATGGCAAATGACACTAAAGATTAACTAAAATTTATTTACATGATGTGACTCATGTTTCTCTCAAGATTGTGATGATCTTCACTCACACGTACAATTTTTAGCTGTTACACCTCAATAATTTACTGAAGAAAGTCATGATTTCAGACTTGCTTACAGCTGCAGCACAGTCAATGACCCAAAGGAAAAAATAAGAAAGCAGTCTTAACTTAAAACTGCCATGTGGTCACTCATTACTTATTATCAATCAAGACCTAATTTCTCCCTAGTCAGACTGGCTGCATACTGACTGAATTAAAGTGAATTTCTTCAATAATGAACAAACGCAACCAAATGTAGCATTCATAGCTTTGCTTTTGAGGGTGACTGATTAATAATTTTCTGCCTTCAGTAAAAGCGTGATGGGGACGTTCTTCTACTACTCACTTTGCTGAAACTGTCTTTACAATCTGTGCATTAGCATAAACATGCAACTGCCTCCACATTTCGTGAGAAAACTATCCAAACGCATCTGGAAGCTTTTCACTGAATGGTCACAGGTCTCCTGAATGGCTGTTTTGACTAAGTTTCGCACACTCCATAACACGCTGCTGCACAGGACAGAGAACACTGCTGAATGCTCTCTTGCTCAACCTATTAAAAAGCTTCAAAACATGAACAAGATGGGACTGGAGGGGAAAAAAACTGTACAGAGATAGTGCTTCACTTTAAAGAACCACCCAGTATAGACAGTGGACCGTAAAACAGGTCACGCTCTTTCCCTTAAAAGGGATCTTTGAGTGGAGACAGACTGGTTGAGAAAGGGTTTTAGGCTGGATTAATTTTCCTCTGCCTCATGGTGTCCAGCTGATATCTTAAGTAGTGGATGAAAGGGCCACACTGGAATATAACTGACTGACTCAAATGAATTATGATGCAAAAGGGCCTGGCTTGTCAATACCATTTCTGTTCCGTGACGTCATATACAAGCAAATTCAATTTAGAGCTGAATTGTCTTAAAAGACACTACCTTTGGTTTTCCCTTGCCGTTGCTGTGTATGTCTCCATCATTGCAGAGATATATTTTAAACTTGTTAAACGGTGGCCATTAAAATGTCTGCCTTGTAAACACTTTGAGTATACTTTAAAAGTACATTTGAGCTTGTTTTGAAAAAGTATCCACTTTTAAATAAATTGCAAAAGAAGGCATACAATCAATTCTTTGATATTTTTGAGTTGTGTATTCTGCTTTTCTCAGTCCTATGAGATAATGTTAAGAACATGACAAATAAGAACTGTTATCCAATTAAACTGTCCTACAGTTAGAATTTACTGATATTAAAAAGTTCCTTTAAAGGATAGCCTGTTTTACACAGTGCCTCTTTCCTCCACTTTAAGAGATGGTTACAAATTGATTGCTGAAGTTATTAAATATTTCTAGTTTCAGATTTAGCTATTTACATAACACTTTTAATGTTCGAATAAATAAAATTTTCATGTTATTATAGACCAACATTACAATGGGTTTCCTAATACAGCTGTACCTCCGTATCCATGGGTATCACGTTACAAGCTCTACCGTGGTTGTCTGGAACCACAGACACAGTAAGAGCAAATGCCTTATATAACCCTTCATTATGTCCCCTGTCGTACTTGCTTTATGTCTGTGTGTCTGTGAATGTCTTTGAAGTCTCGCAGGACTGACTATGAGTTGGAGAATATCCACTGATCTTCAGGAATGCCAAACACTGGGCTGAAGAACTAATAAAGAACCAAGACAGTGACAGAAAGTCCCTGGTTTGGGAATTTAAAAAAGTACAAAACCAACATCCTGGAAGATGTACGATGCTGGGCTGTAATTATTGCCTTGTAAATATAACTTCAGCATTTTTTCACTACCAAAATTTGTTCTCATTACTGTCTACTCCATGTTACAGTTTCACATTAGCACTCTGCGCAGTCCTCAATGACTTCTGCTGTTACCCAAGCAAAGGAGATGGATCGGTACTGGTGTAGTTTGGCGTGGTGTCCTCATCATGTCTACACTCACCTGCACAGTATGCACTTGATTGGTGAGTGATTTAAGAGTAAAACTGCATATTTTTGTCATTTTTATGTTTACATTAAAAAAATAATTTTTCCACGTTTAAGAGGATCAGTGGATATCATTTAAGTGGATACAGGGGCCCTACTGTATACATAATTTCTAAACTGTATCTTGATTATTTCATATCACATTAATAAATTGTATATATTATCCTTTAAAAGGGGGGCAAAAACACAAAATGAGTTTTATCCATTGATCTAGTGTAGGCCTATATTTTTTCCAAGAAGATGACATGTTGTTAATATGCATATTAAAACAATCTCACTAAGGAACATGTTCATCTCAGGACATGCTCATTCGCTTTTCTCATTCACTTTTCTTTACATTTCTTTCATTTTGCAGACAAACCTTTGACAGCAAAGTTATTGGTGCAGAAGACAGCATTCTGCTTTTCAGCTTCTCTGAAGTCCTAATCTGATAAAATATGTATAGCATTAAATAAAACATGGTCTGTTCTCTCCCACATACAGAACATTTTTAAATATCCAAGCATATGTAATGACTGTTGAAAATTGTCTATCCTAATGTTTGACTTGTAAGAAAAAAAATAGTCCTCCCTCCACTGCAATTTAGATTTTATTATGGTAATAAAGTCACAACAGTAAAAGATTTGATCATTTAATTAACCCCTACACTTATCAACTGCTACCAGACACAGGTATTGCTCACATGTTTGTTTCAATGATGCACGTGGTTTGTAGTGTAGCTGTTATCATTGTACCCATAATGAATACAGATTTTGCAAACACACAATACAACTGTCACAAATTCATTACAACATTACTGTATTTCTGACATGTCTCCAGGGATATAAATGCAGAGAAGCAGGTCTTTAAAGCAGACTGCCTCCATGAAAATGTCAGGATTGACGTGTTCCTCTATTGCACTCTTATTCAGATGTAGGTTATTAGTATTCAGAGCTTGTGAACTTCCTGCAAGCACATGAAAGTAAACCGAGTAACCAAGTAAACCGTCTAACAGCACAACTTCATTAATTCTGTTATTTAATCCATCCATAAATTTAATTCTTAATGGCAAACCACTTTGTTTTCTGCATACAATGTTGCAACTGATCAATGGCAAGGGGGTAATTAAAATAAAATGTAAGGAAAGTGTCAACATAAAATCTATGCAAAAAAATATATTGCATATGAAATTTCTCAAACAAAATTTCCAGAGAATCCCACGAAACATAACTATGTACCTTAATGTTTCAGAAGGCCGGCCTCAAAGACTGTTTCTTTTTATTCTGAAGCTCCAGAGGAACTGCTTGGATCAGTTTCTACTTGAATGCAGCACGGTCTTAAAAATAACTAGAAGGCTCGTTTTAGCTTGCTCATGCCCTGTGGGAAAATAATGTTGGTGCTCAGCAATGTCACCTCTGTCGGGCGGCTACGTGCTTGCTTAATGTCTAACAAGTTGTACTTCTGTGTCACACTTCATCCAGGCAGGTTTCCTGGCCTGTGACACTTGTGATATGATTAGCACTTATCATCTGGTTGTGGTTCAGGTGTAATTTCTTTTTTATTTCCCAACAGGAGGCAGGCAATTCTAATCCCCAAATTAACTGGGCGTTTTGCTGTTAGACCTTCATCACTCACTGGGAAAAGGCATCAGTGTTGATGTTAGAAGATGGCCAGTGGGTAGTTGGTGAAAAAAAAAACTTACAGACAAGTCCAAAGCCCCAACAATAATAATAAACAAAGGAAAAATACAAATTAAAAGAAAACATATCAATAACTAAATAACACCACACTTGACTACTGTACTTATAAAAACCAATACACATTTAGATTTACACATTTATGTTGCTTATAAACATCCTTGTTGAGGTGTTTGAGTATTTCCACTTTCATTTCTTGTCACCTCAATGCAGATATTTCTAATGACCAAGGTAACCAGGCTATTGCGGTAAACATTAGCTCTTCGTCACTGGCCAGGAAAAAGCACCAATGTTAAGCATCAAGAGCTGCCTGCATGTTAAGTGTTGTTGAAATGTTTTCAGAATGTGTGTTTTCAAAGATATGTTGACATTCAGATAAATCTATTTTTCAACATGTATCAGTAATACTGTAAAAAAAAAAAAAAAATCCACATTACAGCAATCTTACACATTCATACTACTCCTCGAACTCGATCATACGCTCTAACTCACTTTTAAAATATCCGTTAAAATTTGGATAAATTAATAAATGTAAGTTTTTCATCTGAAAGAATTCTGGCGGTGTGATTAACACTTTAATGCTAGTCTTGTGACGCTAGTCTTGTGACATGTCATAACGGATTGCGTCATACAATGTATTTGATGGGTGTGCCATCTCCCCAGAACCAACTTCTGAATTGTCTCCTAGCAACAATACACACGGCTACTGATGTAGTTGAAGTGGCCATTAAATGCACTTATTAACAAGTTATGTTAATAAATAAAGGCGATTGCGTAGAGGGAAAAACAGCATGAGCTCTGCGGTTTATTTAACGTTTTTACGTAAACGATCAAAATAACTGTGTCGTGGTGTTTCATATTATGGCATTTTAAATCCATTTTCTTACACCAGTCTCCGTACATTTTCTTCCGTAATTTTTCACGAATATCAGAGTTTTAAATGCTAATTATCGTCTACAACGGTACCTCAAATTTAACTTGATTTTGAGCACATTTTTCTAGTATTTTAAGAAATTGTTTAAACCACAGAACATAGGACCCGTGCCACACTATTGTAGTTTTTTTAATGCCATTTTAGGAATGCGTAGACGTCGTTCATGGCTCGTTTGAAAACTGTCCACTACCAAAGGTTACGGTACTCAAAATGGTGAACCATGAAATCCGATATTTACCTTGCATATACATTTTATTTATTTCCTAAGCATGTAATCTACTAGTATTGGATGAATCATGAATGCTTTTAGATGGTCCCTTCAAGTATCATTGTCCATTTTCTCCAAAAAACGAATTTATCTTTCTCAGTTTCGATGGGCAGCTTCTTGAAACTGATTTTCTAATGGCATTGGCTGCTGGATGTGGCAACACTGGCTGCATTGGTCTGTGTCTACAACACAGTTCTGCTGTGCAAAATTACCTTTGTTGGCAGACAGAACGAGTGTGCATGGCTCTTGTCGCTGGATAAAACATCTGTCTAATTGTGGCAGGGAGTGGACGTGAAGCACACCATGTAAAACAGTGCAGTTTGGCTACAGACAAAGTGTGTGACAAGAAGGAGCAGTGGAGCCTAACTAGCTCCCAGTGTAACTAATGACTCCTCAGCATTTGTCACTGCTTATAAAACGTAATTGCTTTCCGGCTGAAACTGTTCAAAATGCGTTCCAAATGACAATCTAGCTTTGATTACCTCCATCGCTCTCCCCCACCATTTTTATAGCCTACAAGTTTTATTAAGTTAATTTGACAAGAAGGACTTGTGCTAATATCACTGTGTGGTGTTTAAGTCTGTAAAAGCTGAATGAAAAGCCTATATGATTTTAGAGTATTGTTTGCCTATGTAACCTCACGAGGCAAGAGCCAGTGCCTTCTGTTTGCCTAATATTAGATTTTCCTCTGACTGTGAAAAGGTCTTCCTGTAAGTGACTTTGGTATGTGACTCATCAAGAGTGTGATCATGTGCTTCGTAGCGTCAATAAACATGATTTTAATCCCCTTCTCGCTTGAAATGCAGTGGTAGAGCGGATGTAACAAGTGAGGCCTTGTAGTGTTTTCACAAGGCCTATGTTTCCGGTACACATGTTATTAAATCCAGTGAATGCTGCTGAATGGAGATGTTGATTATTTTCCAAGCGAACTACCTCATGCATGTTAGCGTAGCACTTTTAATTAATTTGGTTATGAAATTAGAAAATGAGTGTGGAATAAAGCAGGAAATGGATAGTGACCTGATTATGTAAAAAGCAATTCACAGCTCAAAATACTGAACTATTCGATTAATTTGCACAGATTCAGTCACAGACATATGAAAATGCTGTGAAAGTGCGTAGCAGCTGGGCTTTGTCAATTTGAAGCTCAGCCATGTGTTGTGCTGTTAATGTTAATTTGGTTAATTACGCATTTATGGTGTACAATAGCTGAGTACAGTACTTTGTAAAAATGTGATGTTGCTGTGTGGTGGTTGGTGATGCAGGATTCCTGTTTTAACCTTTTGCTGTATTTACGTCCCTTTATGTTCTTGCTGTGATTTACTTGTCAGTTTTCTAGATTCATTGTCATGCCCATAATATACTGTGGCACTGTGCAGGGTTGGGACACTGCAAGGATACTTAGGGCCACCCTGGCAAATTGGTTCTGTACATAATTATAAATAGTGTCATTGTCTAATTGTGTTAGCATAGCTGTGTGTATTCATGCATGTGTTGTACACTGTTGTGTTCTATTTGTGCCCGCCGTGTGTGTGTGTTACCTAAAGGACAGACACAGTGAGGCCTGTAAGTGTGTTGGTGTCTGTGTATGCGGGGTCGAAATAAAACCGGTTAAGGCATCATCACATCTTTCATAAATAAATAAAAGAGACTGCATGTAAAATCCTGATTAATATATGAACTAATTAGTCTTTGGCTGCTTAATGCCTGTATTGTGAATAAAATGTCTTAATATTAAAAAATGAGGGTTAATGTAACTTCAAAGGAACAAATGGCTCCACATGCATCCCCCCACGCCAGGGGGGGGGGGGGGGGGGGGGGGGGGGGGGGGGGGGGGGGGGGGGGGGGGGGGGGGGGG
>JABJVR010042285.1:0-31299 GCA_025773905.1 Chitala chitala
TTCACCGGTGTGTGAATGAGATTCCCTCTCCGGAAGTCTATCACCATCTCCTTCGTCTTACTGGTGTTTAGGCACAGCTGGTTACGCTCGCATAGCGACTAGAAATTAAATATTCACATATTTGTGGTCGTTGTTCTTTGTTCAACCTTGGTATACATTAAATTTACGTTTATTTCCGTAGGAAACGCTTCTGTATATACGTATATTCTGTTGTGGCTCAATGGGTACAGCATCCGGCTGACTTACGGCAGTCTTGTAGTCAAGACACCCAGTGTTAGCTCCCCTGGTGCTGGGAAAAGAGAGATTTAAATTGCTGCCCAAGGCTAACACATCTTCACTGAAGAGGTTAAAAATATTTTCTACAATTTAGCCGTTACGTATTATACAGCCAAATTCTACAAAAATGATTGAACTACACCGACATTTCGGTTGCGTGACTAAAACTGGAAAAGAAACAAAATAACTTTAAAGGATACACATCAATGTATATTAATCTGATTATATGTCAACCCGTGTATTATTCCTGTGTTTGTTGCGTTGAAGATGACGTCACGGCGGCTATATTGAGGAGATGCTGAGGAAAAAGAAAGTTCATTGCACGAAAACGTACCCGTGTGCCTAAAGTCTCCTGGTGAAACGTTTTGGTCAGTTTATAGAAACAAACTGTTTGTACCAAAAAAATTTGGGGCTTTGGTATATCATGGTAATAAATTGAACTGAATGTCTTCTGTACTTTTCTGATCTGAAACATGTAAAGCTTTAATGTTTTCTGTGACCTTCTTACCCAGGCAATCATCAGAACCACCATCATCAAACACCACCTACCTGTGGCTTTTATCTCCATGTCACAGTCACTGGTCATTTTACAGTAGGACATTGCAGGCTTTCTCTGACCAGCACATACCATGTTCAGATACAGGGTTATTACTGAGTTAAGCAAAAGAGGTCACTGTAATATCCGAAGATGCTTTTGCTTTCAGATCACTTTTGGCTAATGCCCTTCTCTTATGCATCACCATAAAATGCATCAAAAGAGAACAGAATCTGAAGGCATTGCCACTCATTCATGGTCAGTGATCTTACTGATCTACCTTGGAAGCTTGTTAAGCTATCCTGAGATGCCACATGATTTTCAATAGTTGTGTTGTTTTGTCCACATCCTTCCTGTGATGTTTTGTCCATTTCCTTACCACAAAAGTGCTGCTGTGTTATCTGTGGTACAACAACCACTTTTTATCACAAGACTTTTTTTGAAAGGAGTTCTAACATCCTTTAAGGGGAGGAGTGTGCTTTTAGGCTTATGTGCAAAATTTCATAAACAACAATATGCTATTTGTTTTATACATTTTCAAATATGATATACCATACTGTATATAACAAAAAATATAGCAATACTATGATCTTAATGTTTAATGAACATTGCTTTCATCAACTGTTAGAATATATATGTAATGTACACATTTATTATTATTTTGAATATGATCTTGAAAGGAATAAAAAACGTTTTTAGTTTTCATCTTGGTTTTATGTATTTTGTCTGCTTGTGAAAATGTATTAAGTATAATTTTATGTTCTTTCTGACATTTCACTGTTCACTTTCAGTATTCATTTGCAACATTACTTACAGCCAAAATGGACAGCTTGAGGACCTTATCACAAAGAGGAAGCCTTTGCACAAGACTGGTCAAACCTCGATAAGGAAGTACAACACCCTTGTTGCCAAACAGTTGCTAAACCACTGTTGCATACTTGACAGCACATGTTACTATGTTAGTCTAAGAGCACAGATGTATGTTAAGTTTAAACAGAAAAGGTGAACATTTGTTGCCTTGCAATTCTGTACAAAATAGTGTCTTATTCAAAGACCCTGACAAACATAGCTATAGCGTAATCCTAATGTAATGGTAATCTGAGGATGTCAGAAGCTGTGACTGACCTGGAGGCAGAGCTGAAGTGTGCTGTCTGCTTGAGCATCTACAGGGACCCTATACAGCTGTCATGTGGACACAACCTCTGCCGCAGCTGTCTGGATCGCCTGTGGGGGAACCGGAACAGCTGCTCCTGCCCTGAGTGTCGGGCACCCATTGGCAGATGCCCACCTCCTCAAAGAAATCTCAAACTCAACAACATCATTGAGTGCTTCTGTGCCACTAAGAAGTCCTTGCTTTCTGCAAACATTGAGCAGGTAGAATCCTCCAAAGATAGTGGAATACCCAGATCATCGGAGGAGGTACCAGCCATGGCTGAGGGATGCACAGAGCACAGGGCACCCTGGGAGTATTTCTGTTGCCAGGACAAGGTCTGCCTTTGTCAAGTGTGTTGGGAGATCCATCAGGACCACAAATGGCAGTCACTGGAAAAGGCATCAGCAGATGGTAGGGCTGCACTGCAGGACGAAGCTGCAAGGCTACAGCAGGCTCAGGCCATGCTGCAGGACACTGCAGAGCGCCTCCGGGATGCACAGGTCCAGTTGAGGGCAGACCGAGCCAGGCTTAAAGAACAGCTGTCTGGACTCTTCACCAACATCCGGGAAACTATCACAGCTGAGGAACACAGAATCCTGAACCACGTTGAGGCTGACGAAAACATTCAGTGCTCCCGTCTGACAGAACGCCTTAAGGAGATACAGAGCAAGAGGGAGTCTTTACAGGAGATCCTCACTGAGGCACAAGAAATGGGAAATACCAGGATACCAGACTGGGAATTTATGACCTTTTTTCATAAGAACATAGAAAAGCTGCTGAAGGCTGATGTCCACATCCAGAGTTTGACCATGGTGAAGTGGGAGCTGGACAGAGCTTCTGTATACCAGGTAGGGAAAGAGTGTCAGACTACATTGAGGAGGATTGGGAAGACGCTTCAGGAAAAGATTGGCCAGAGTAAAGAGGTTCTGCTCAAATGTCAGGCTCCAAAAAGAGCTCAGCTTCAGAAGCCCATGACCCAACCAGCACAAACTTCTTCAGAAACACAGAATGCCAGAGTGACCCTAGATCCCAATACAGCCCATTGCAACCTCAGTATATCTAGTGACCTGTTGAGTGCAGAATGGATAGAGCAGAGGCAGCTACGTCCAGCCCACCCAGAACGTTTCAGGCTGCACCCTCAGGTGCTCTGTTCCCAGGGCTTCAACGCTGGACGGCACAGTTGGGAGGTGGCACTGAAAGGCACACGCCGCTGGGAAGTTGGTGCCACTTGCAAGGACCGTAACCTGTCCTGGGTGGACTCTTGCATTGCCTGGGCCCTGCGCTGGGATGGCCACAGGCTCCAAGCCTTTGAGGGCCACACCCGTCACTCCAGCCCCCTGCTGGACTCGGTGCTGCAGACCCCAAGCAGAATCAAGGTATGCTTAGACTGCGAGGAAGGTACACTCTCCTTTTTTGCCACCACAGACAAGTCCGTGTTAGTGAAAGAGAGCAAAACTATGCTTCACACTTTTCAGATCAAACCTCAAGGCCGAATCTTCCCTGGCTTTTATTTGGAACAGTCAAAAGTGAACATCATATGACATGAAACCGATTTAGGACCTGGGCAGCATCCTCCATTATACATTTTTAAATTAGGGCATAGTTACAGTGTGAAGTACAAAAAGCCCCAAGTGGAAAACAGCTGAAACTGTAAAGCACAAGAAATCCAAACATGCAAAAAAGCCCAAATACAACAAACTGGAAAATGCAACAGCAAATTCGAAAACACCAAACCAAAAGCATTAAAAAAAAAAAAAACTACTGCAAAATGTTACGGTACATACGGTATTTGTTTGATTGATTTATGTTCTTGTTCTTGTCCTTAATAGAACCGTTTTCACTTGGTAAATTGCAATTAATAAAAGTATTTATGAGAAATTTGCAGTGTCAAATCAATAAAATGAAATCCGGTGAGTACGTACTTTTTCAGGAATTAATTCATATTTTTGCTTTCGGTTGTGCAGTTGTTATTTTGGAATTATATTTCCAAATTTTTACTTTTGTTTCAGATTTTTTTTTTTTTTTTTTTGCATTTACGTTTTCTAATTTGTAGTGTTTGACAACTGTTTTACGTACAATTTTTTTCCAATTAAATTGTTTCCAAGGCTTCAATAAAGCGCTTCAGTTCACCGAATGAGACAATTGCCATTGCACAACATATGATGGGCATATGATTAATACATTTGTTTACGTTAATACAGTGAAATTTAGCACATTGGCAAGTCACACGGCAGTTTTAAGAACGAAATTATTAAGTGTTGTAGCTGTATCTAAAATTGTGGTAGATTTCTGGATGTAGCCTATATTTTTGTTAAATCTTTATTCAGTAATTTTAAGTAGGCGCTTTAAGATTTTGTCTTGATCTTGTGCTTTTGCGGAATTATGTGAAGGACTTAATTCAGTGCTGGATGAAAATTAAATGTAGTCATTATTCCTTAGTTTTATGTTATCCTTGTAATTTTAAACACTTTCCGGTATTCATCATAGTATTATGTTATTCTTCTAATTTTAAATTTTTTCTGTTAAAAACGCTTTCAATTAATGACTGCTGTATCTGTCATCGATTCAGTTAAGTACATAACAGTTCCACTTGGGCTGGTGTGCACCCTGAACATTTGATGATTTGGCTTGTCACCCTGGAGCCATAACTGGATGAGTTAAGCACTGTCAATTTTAAATAAAGGTTGGAAACGCGAGACGAGATCGTGTTCTGTTTGCAAATATTGATTTGTTTACACTTCAGATATTGAAATAGGGTGCAAAGAATAACCAGGTGGGCACAGCAGAGGGGTGGAAACCTGGGACGATTCCAAGGTGTGACGTACGTCCGGTGCACTACAAACTTCATCATGACCTGAGTTCTATGACTTTGTGCGCAATTAACCCGATTTACTGAAGGCAGCATCCTCACAACAGAAGCACAAGTTTAAACAGAAAGTCGCAGCTTCGCAGTGACAATGGAGTATGGCGAAGAATATCAGACTTTTGCAAAGAATGCTTTACAGTAGAATAATTGTTGCACTGTTGCCCCAGACAGTTGTCATTTTTCTTAACTTTACAATATTCGTTACTTTCCGTACAATATGTTAACTGCATATAGTTAAAGTTTATGTCAAACAACAGTTAAATGTTTTGCAGTGTTGGAATGCTTGTGTTGTTAGTGCATAAACAGGCCAAGTTTGAGAATTAAGATGCGTAGACGTAAAGTCATCGCCTTGTGTCCAAGAAAGGAAGAGTCGAAAGTTAGCAACCCTACGCCAAACTCAAATATACATCTTACCGGCGTAATACAAAATTTAGTAAACATTAGTTTAGCGATTAGGGTAAACTAAAATTATTACGTAATCTAAACTATATTGTCTGCAGAACCAATGTTACATATGTTTAGAAATATTCCGGCGTTTATTATTCATGCAGATTTATATGGAGACGAAACGAGCGGTTAGTGATTACAGTGATCACATAAATACGGTTTTGATTTTTATTTTGCCAGCAATTGTGGCACGTTTTGTTTGATTGTCTTTATAAACCATGTATATATCGTTTACAGTCTAAGTAGTATTGCCACGTAAGCTTTTTACACCGCTTCTCATAAACACGTGAGTTATGGTACGTCGCGTTACATTATAGGGCGAAGTCGCTATGGGCTCAGTTCTCTCTCGTTCTCTCTCTCTCTCTCTCTCTCTCTCTCTCTCTCTCTCTCTCTCTCTCTCTCTCTCTCTCTCTCTCTCTCTCTCTCTCCAGCGTTATTACATCTGACCTTGGAATATACAATCTATATTTCTGTGCAATTTCCAGTACAACCTTTGTTCAGTTCTGTGTCATGGTTTTTCACTTATTGTAGACGTATTTCATAAACGTGAGGGGGAAAAAAATAACGAAATGTTTTTTGTCTGAACTACTTAGAACATAAATCATTCATTATACTTAAGTTGTTGGTCAGTACTCCATGCCTCTTGTGTCCTATAAAAAAATGGGAAGACTAACTTAATGTTATTACTATTTGTGTGCTGGTGTGGCAGTGAATAGTAGAAAACCATGTATTTGTGGGACTTAAACATACTTGAACAGGATGCATGTAGAACCTTGCAAACAGTGCTCCACAGTATTTGGTCTAAGATGACTGTGTGGTTCAAGGTCAAATCATAGTGTCACAAGATGGAAACTTCCTGGCCATATGTTCCACATATTAAGCCTTAAAAAGTCCACATCGATAATTAGATTTTAAAATCCCAATATTATTAGTGGCAGTATGATTTTCATTGTAAACGGTGAGAATCTCAGGGCTTATTTGAAGTATAGTATTAGAAAAACATGCACAGATCCTGTATCAGCTATTAAGTGCCTTTATAATGAAATACCTGTTGGGATTTCCATCTATGGCCTAAATCTGGACACAATTTCCACTGCTAGCATTAAATGAGTAAAAACACTGTGTGTTCAACATGCTGCATTGTCTAATCCATTATGATGACAATCCATTGTTCAAGGCTGACCAGCACTGAGAAATAAAACTAGGCCAAGAAGGGATCAACCTCTATAACCAGTGGCAGTCCTACATGATCAACAACTTCAAACTGAACCAGCTGTTGTGCTGCCCTCTGCCCAAGCTCACCTGTACTCAGGAGTCTCTATTTATCCTACTTTTTCCAGCAGGTTTCTTAGGATCACTTGTAGCAGCTATAGTCTTAGGTTTAGGTTTTTAACCTGTTTTCTGAATGCTACTAGGTTTTGTGTATTCAGGGTTATGCTGACTTTAAGTATCATGTGGCTGTCTCCCGGGACTAGGCTATACCTTGGGATGCTTGTGTGTAAGCTGGACACAAGCCACAGTCCGTACTGTGGGGGTCACATCTTCATGAAGAGTTCACTGATGACCTCCATGGGGCAGTGCTGAGCTAGTTGATGTTAAACTTTTCCTCTTTTGGGGGAAAAGTTACTGCCAAAAACCTGAGGTGCACAATCTAAGCAGACTTGCAGCACTTTCCTGCAGTTATGATGGAGAAAAAGACAATGATGACGATCAGCATTTAAGTCAAGGAGTTCATCACGAGAGTTTGAAACCCGACAGGCAGGCTATGGAAACAAACTAGACAGGATATATTGCTAATAGCAATTTTCCCTATGCGTTTTTATTCATCTGGCTAAGCTTTTATAACCAATAATATCCAGATATCAGCCCATTGCAAGTGACACACGGTTTCACAAAAGCCAGCAAATTTATACAGCATAACAAAAGCCTGACTGTGATCAAAAAGCTTGGAAGCGCTATATAGATGCCACTCTAACTACAAACATCCGACATGGGAACATTCGTAGATACAAACAAAGGCAGCTGTAAATTCAGTTTTTGTTTGGAGAAAGGAACTGGGGAGCCGCAGCTATAAAAATTGAACGTGTGCGGCTCTCCAATCAGGTACGGCGTTTGACCGCTTTATATGCCGGACAGTACGTACACGTACATCAGAGAGCTGTAAGATTTATCGTGATTTATTGTGAATTATCCAGTGCATCGTGTATCCATTATGGTTGTTAAAAATTGTTAGGCTAGTGATGTTAGTGGTAGTGCTAAAAAGCAACAAGCCATCTCAGTGGAAACAGGTGGCAATAATTATGTAGGAGTTTTGATGGTAAAATAAACGCTGGAGGCGAGTGTTTGTCAACCCATCCGAAAACGAAAACTTAAATGCTTTCCTGTCAACGGGGGGGAAAGCATAAATTGTGTTTTTAGGATAAGACAACAAACTTATGTTTTAATACAACTTTATTATACAACTAACACACTGTAGGAATGTTTGATAAAACCACACGTAAAGTCTTCATACAAATTTTGAACAATTCACCTTACGAAGGGCCTCTTGGAACATAGTCTCTGTACACTAATCAAAAGTGGAAACTAGCAAGACAGAATGAGAGCATAGATATGCACTATGGGTGGTTACTGTTATCTGGTTAGGTTCCTTATCCTGTCACACACGCACACGCCATTACATAAAATAATTATGGACCTGAGACCAACAACCAAATTTGCAAAGTCCTTTACTCAAGAAACAAAAGGTAGCCTCCCCTGTACAGAGACAGGTCACACAGGCCTGTGTCTTCTATTGGACTGGGCTTCAGCAGGTCATAAAGTCAGCAGTGAAGTCATTAGTGCATTTATTTTGTAGTTCACACCTTTTAGTGCAAGTCTTCCTGTTAACCCTTCAATAAATTTGCCAGAGTACAATTCACTTTTATACTTGTACGTCAATTTTAACTCTTGTGCTGCTAAATGTGGATAACGGCAATTAAATAAAATTACAATATTGGGTCAGGAAATTCAAGCAAACACATGCTTTGTCGGAATTAACCACTTTGTCAAACTCCATGCAAATCAAACACTCGTCCACAAATGAAGCTGCTCATTTAAAAAGGTTTACAAAATTTTTTAATGTACAGGATTTTTTTCCCCAACAGTTACAGAGTACTGGCTTCAGCTGGGCGTACATGAAACGAGAAGCACTGCCTTGACCTGTCTGTACCTTTGGGCAAAGCAAGGTAGCGCTGGTGACCATTTCACAACCCACCGTTGGGTTTCACCTTCCTGATCAGAGTAGAGGAAAGCAGAGAGACCCAAAAACCACAGCACACAAAAAGGCATGTACAAGCCGAGCTGTAGAATGACAACGTCCAGAAAACGGCGTAGTTCGTTAAGGCCAGGCGTTCTGTCAGTTAATTCGAGGAGGAGAGGTGGTGGCCTCTATGTGCTTGCCCACGTGGAAATGAGGTACATGAGAAACCCTTTCAACATGTCAAATCGACATTCAGTAATACGCAATACAGTAGGTTATTTCTCTGTATAGAGTGCAAATAATTAGAACATAAATATCAATAGGATGGACTGTACAAATTAACATACAACTTCTGCTTCACTCATTTTGAAAGCTGAAGGAGATACAGTTTAAAAAAAAAAAAAAAAAACCTAAACTGGGGATCTATAATGCAAAAATAACTGGGTAGAATCTCATTTTGCCTGATGGAGAGGGGGGGGGGGAAGAAGACAACACCTCACCCTACAAACCACCGTTTAACTGAAAATAAAGCCTAGAAGTTTCATTCGTTATATCTTTTCCCATTTGGCCTCAAAGTGACTTTTGTGGATACATCTGAGAGAAAGGATTGTACTGTGGGAATGTTACAATACAGCACCCCCACATGATCCTGTCCTGAAATAGCAGCAGTGACACCGTACGTACTGATGCAGTTTTGCCCAGATTTACATCAAGGAACAGAATGCATCCATTGTACATAAAAGGGGTACTGAAATATTCCACTGAGCCACAAAGCAAATAAATAGTGGTTACCACCTTGCAAAATCTGTGTGTAAAATGATGTTTGCACATCTCCAACTGTTAAAGAACATATTAATGTAAAATCAATTTATATTCATATAAACATATTTATTGAAGGCCCAGAAATGGCTATATCAAGCTCAACTGGAATGCTTGAATGCAACATCCACATAATTCGACAAAAGCCACACCAGAACCTCATACTCACAAAAAAAAAAAAAAAAAAAAATGAATCCTTCGAGAAAAATTAGGCTGACATCAGGTCTACACATCGATACTCAGAGTACCTACAGGCTTGTGAGGAAGGGGGAGGGGGAAGGTAAGAGACCTTCAGGCAGCAGCAAACCAAAGGATTCACAGAGGTCCAGACTCCCACCCCCTTTGTCCTCAAAAAAGTGGCTAGATTGCCACAAGTCAGATGAGTCCAGTATCCTATCAAATACGTTGGAACATTCTGCTCGGCACCACCCCATGTTCCTTTCCTCTTTCTCCAGACATGCTGATCTCCGCTGGCTCCTTTATATCACGACACAACATGCGTCATACTTCATGGAATGAGTCGGAAATATCCACCTTCTCCGAAACCTTGGTTCGCATCCGTTCAATCATCTTTATTACCTCAGATATGACACATACAGATGAGGTCAAGCCAATAAGGAAAAGGAGATCTGGGGAGGGAGTTTAAAGAAAAGGCACAACAGCATTTTAATCAGTTATGCTTGGTTACAGTTTCTGGGTATAGATAACCCAGGATCAGTTTTTACTGTACTCGAGGTT
The DNA here is from genome assembly GCA_025773905.1 of Chitala chitala. Taxonomy (NCBI): domain Eukaryota; kingdom Metazoa; phylum Chordata; class Actinopteri; order Osteoglossiformes; family Notopteridae; genus Chitala; species Chitala chitala. The sequence goes on from JABJVR010042285.1 coordinate 10,073, forward strand.
GTAAATTGATTTGAACGACCCTTGAATTGACATACAGTGTAAACTATACAAAAGATGAGTTCACAACTGAAGGGATGGAGGAGGGAGGGCAACAGGGCAAATATAAACGACGCATGTCAATCTAGATTCAGCCGTGAATTTCCCAGTGAAGCAAATCATTTGGATTTCACACAATTTACTGGAACATTAAAGTTTCATTCTTAAATCCAGTTTTGCATTACTTCTTTTGAACCTACCAAGAAAACTGAGGCTCTCTGTCTGGAAGACCTTCTGCAGTGGGGGGAAGTAGACTACCAGCAGCTGACCCATGATGGAGCCCAGCACTGCATAGCAGAACATCCTGTTGCTGCAGAGACCCATCTCGTGTACCATCCGGGTCTACGGTTCAGTGGTAAAGGGGGTGGGGTGCACCACAGGACAGTCAGTGGAACTTTCAAGGCAGTGATTCCCAACAAACCTCTAGCTTTCCTTGTGGACCAAATACACCCACAGTGACATTTGTTAAGATCCATTCTACGTACTTGCTATAACTACCACACGGGTCCTTTACTGTGAAAAATGCACATTTCACCTTTCCTTCACCCATCCCAAAGAGATGCTTACTTGTGATCGGGAGCTGAGAGCATTGAACATATCGAAGAATACGAAGCAGGTGAATGTCATGGTCGTGTCCCGCGGCGTTATCACATTGTCCCGCAGCTAGCAGAGGACAAAACAAAAAGTTTTTAATCCGAAAATGACATTAGTGCCACTTCATGTCATCACTGCCGGCACTTCAACATAATAAAGGCGGCTGCAGTTCAGTTCTTCAATCTTTACAGAATAAAGGGACTTCCAAGAAGAAACAATTATTACAACCCTCCCCAAGAAGAAACAATTATTACAACCCTCCCCAACCAAAAACCCATTTTTAATATATATTATATATAAATAAAATAAATACCTGGGTAACTAATAAAAGTAAACATTACATACCATAAATTTAAAAGCCATCTTGCAGGAACAAATTTGTGACATTGTAGTCAAAGTACATTGAAACAGGGACTAAGTTTGTAAGCTTTTTGTTTGATGTAAGGACAAACTACTTAAATTAATCAAACAAGTCCCTTACATATTACTACACATTTTATTACAGGTTTTCAGAAATGCATGCAATACATTATAGGACAAGCAGATTCATGCCACGAACAAAAACACTTTCAGAAGGAAATGTGGGAAACAGACCAATGAAAGAATGTGCACATGGTACACGACAGACACACACACACACACACACACAAACAAACAAACACACACACAAACAAACACACACACACACAAACACACACCTCTCTCCAGAAGACAAAAAGGGTGCCGCACACAATGATGATTGACGACACCAGGATCTTGACGATGAGGCTCCGTGTGAGGATGCTGTCTTTGACATTCCTCGGAGGCTTCCGGATCACATCCTGATCTACAGGCTCGACTCCCAGACTGTAGTGAAGGCGTGTGGACATGTGGGGGAGCAATTGTGTCACAAAAATATAAAAAAAAAAAAAAAAAGTCAGCCAATACCACCAACACAAAGTAACACCTCCCTAAACACACATGCAGCCACATTCCATTATTTACATGCTGTCAGACACATTTACCTTTGAGCTGGAGGTCCGTCCATTATGATATTAATCCATAGGATCTGCATGGCATTGAGGGGATTGGGGAAGTTCATGAGTGTTGCCAGAGAGATGAGAGTCAGAGCAGCAATACTCCTGAAAGAGACAAAAGAGATGAGTGCTGCTGGCCATAGGCTGTGTGATACTAAATGAAATTAGTACACACAAAAAAAAAAAAAAAAAAGATTCTTACGTGCTGAGCTGAAAGCGAACAAAGTTCTTTATATTGTTATAAATTCCTTTGCCTTCTTCTATGGCAGACCTGTAGATTAAAATTTAGTACCAGGTTAAGAGTGCAAAAAGATGCATTAATATACTTTAGGTTAACTGTCATATGGAGCATTTGCCCATTTAAAGCAAATTTTCTTGCCCTTTGTGAAATAAGAGCACTGCAAGCCACATTTCTGCCTAAACGCAGTTCAGCTCACATAATGGTCTGGAAGTCATCGTCCACCAGGATCATGTCTGCGGCTTCCTTGCAGACGTCTGTGCCAGACTGGCCCATGGCCACGCCAATATCAGCAGCCTTCAGGGCCACAGCATCGTTCACCCCATCTCCTGTCATGGCCACCACCGCGCCAACATTCTGCAGGGACTGTGAGACAGAGCACATGCGTGCATTTGTGAGTGTCGAGCTATCAGTAGGCACACCAAAGTGACAACGACTGCATGACTAATTCTTATTAGCAGAAAAGCGTGTACTATTAAAGGGTCAGTATGACTCAGAAATGCCTCTGCTTACCTTGACAATCTTCAGCTTGTGTCTGGGGCTGGCTCTGTAAAACACTGCGATCTGTGGTCAGAGATACACCAATCATTAGGGCTGTAAACGATACTCCCCAAAATAGATGGTTTAGTCATCCTATCATAATATTTTTCCATTCACCAGCCACACACACACACACACACACACACACACACACACACACAGTGTGTATATATATATATATATTCATACATTGACCAATATCAATTGATACATAGACCAATATTTTGACCCCAGACATTGATCAGTTGCATCACAAAGAAAAATCCATTTGTTTACAAGTGTTCTGACAATCATAGGTTTGTAGAAAATGGCTTGTTTATAATTTTTGATTTGTCGGCAGTTAGTAATCATGTATGAACAAAGTCTGGACTCTAGCTTGTGATAATTACAGTATTGTTTACAATCAAAATCGCTTCTTTAACTTTGACTTTTAGACTGTCTAAACCCAGTTCCAAATTAATTTTAGTATATTACTGTGTTGTATTATAGAGTAAATTTACAATCACTGTGGACTTTTAAAAAATTCATGTACACATAAAGCAATTTACTTTCCGAGAGATGTGTTCTTCGCGTTACTTTAGCACACACAGGATAACAGTACACGGTATAGATGAGAGAAAATAAGAGGACCAATACAAATAAAATTAGATGAAAATATTTGCAAAGTTACAGGGATAATGCATAAATTAACAATATTTATTTTTGGATTTTGTGAACCGATACTGAATCAAAACCAGTATTGTGACCAATCGTTTAAAAACCATGATATTTTGTCCCCACCCCTACCAATGAAACTCCATTTCGGTCCCTAGAGGAAAGACAATGGTGAACCAGGGCTTCCATACCTTTGTGGCCCTGCACCTGCCCCCACCAAAACCTGCTGCAATTCAAGCCTTAACGTCAATCACAGGAATAGAACAACTCAGTGCTACTTAAGTGTACAAAATTAATACAGGGTAAAGACGACTCTGTGTTTTATGGATATTCAGCAACCCATACGTGATGTGTGTATGCGCACCTTGTAGTCAGATGGACTAGTTCATGCAAAACCTCAGCTCATTAGTAACACGCTCCCCGCTGGAAGTGAAGCCAGACAACAGGCCCTTACCCTGGGTACAATAAGAGACAGCTGCTGGATGTCCATTTGGTCCACGTCATCTCCGGAGATGGACTGGGAGCCTTTAGTGTACAAGCCCAGTCGACTGGCTGCCGGAGGAATAGTTACACGGTCAAGTGTCCTGCCCACAAACGGCAACAACCAATCCCAGCTGTAAAACTACATGCAGTGCCATAATAGTGGCAAAAACACATTCCATAGAAGAGGGAATGTGAAAGCATGTGCTAGAGCAACCCTTGACAGTGGAGGAGGCATAGCAACACCTACCGATACACACAGCGGTCTCCTGGGAGTCCCCTGTGATCATCTTAACTGCCACACCAGAGTTGATAAGCGTGCCCACGGCTTCTTTCACCCCCTCTCGAGGGGGGTCAATGATGCCCACCAGACCCAGGAATGTGAGGAGGCCCAGTTCAGACCCAAAGGCAAATGCTAAAACTGAATAGGATGAAAGTGCAGAACATTACCCATCATGAACAGCATTCTTATTGTGGTCATAATGGCTCATATCCATCTACCTAATTAAGGACATCCTTCAAAAGCAGTCAAATTAAACACTTTCCCAAAAATTTCTTAATTGAAATTTTAGAAAATGTGTGGAGCAAAGGTAAGATCATTGACAATTAGTGCAACATTTTCAAAAATGAAGTGGGCAGTTAACTCACAACACAGTTACCGAAAAAAAGATGACAAACTGCCAATATGTGGAATCAAACCAATAAATTCTAATTAGCCTACAGAATAGCTGATGTTCTACAATAGCCATTAACTAAGATTGGTTATTGCCAGGTAGCCCACAATACATTACAATACCAATTTCATGAATCATCGCATTACAATACAATTAGGGATCTGGAAGTTTAGTCATGTCAACTGGACTTCTTTCTACTTTACGCAGAAACGTTTCACCTTTTATCAAAAGGCTTCTTCAGTCTGATGGAAGAGGGGAAGATTCTATCACTATATACCTATCAGGGTAGTAGGCCACACCCATTCCTGAATAGTCTTATTAGTGTTAGAAAAGGTGAGGTTACAGTAGTAGAGAATAGCGGGTCTTTACGTATGAAATAGCAGCATGAAAAATAGACAGGTTGTGTCTTAGTCCTCCATCTCTGTTTAACGAAGCATTCTCCATTTGTACATAGATGGCTTCCTTCATTCCTCTCTCAAGCCATCTATCCTCTCTGTCCAAAATGTGGACATTCTCATCCTCAAATGTGTGTCCTTTGTCTTTCAGATGGAGGTAGACTGCCAATTCTGGTCCTGATGATTTGCTCCTTCTGTGTTAGTACATGCGTTTGTGTAGTGGTTGTTTTGTTTCTCCAGAGTAGAATTACACTATTTCATCCATCCCAAGGAAGATCAACACCTTTTCACATATCCATCAGGAGGGCCATACCTAACAATACCCCCTCTTTATTCAGTTATTGGTCGTCATATGTAACGACCCCCTATTCTCTCAGACTCTAACCTCACCTTTCCTTCATAGACATCTTACAACTAGGGATGTCAGGTAAGTTAACTGTCAGGAAGGGGGAGGGGAGATACAAATTAGCTTATGTAGTACATAACAAAATGATAGTATGACGAAGGTTTGAGCTTTAAACATTGGTTGTAAATTAGTAATACACAAATGTTGGCTGTGCTGGTGGTGGTGGTGGGGGGTTATATATCCAAAATGAAGCAAGCTGCTAAAAGGAGTTCTGTACGAGACAATTGCAACGTGTGCGTAAAATTACTAAGTTAGAGCCAAGATGAAGCAAAGTAAAAAAACTAAATCTATGAGATGCATGACTGGAGGGAAGTCAAATTCATCTTGGCTTCTCTAGTTTGTTCTCAATATGCTTTGCCACTAATAGCAGAGTAACATTTACTGATGGTACTGAAGGTTCTGAATAATCTTATGTTTTAACCAAGGGATTCCAGCATTTTACAGTTTACCACAGATTTGTGTTTCTCCTTTGTTCACACTTGAAAGATCACTCAAGATATGCGCAGTTCAAATGTGTTATTGTACTTCCACAAAAGCTTAAGTTATGCTGCATTATTTGTAATATTTAAATATAATTTATATATTTTTTGACAGTTTCACGTCTGGGAAAGCGGGGCTTCCTGAAGTACATGCTGCTGATATGGCACCCATTTAGATCAGTATAACTACATGGCACGACATACTGTGAAACGTGACGTCAATTCACCAAGACTACATTTTAGAAGATGCAATACTACATCAGCAATAAACATCAAGCTCTGACAGAAAGGACAGCCAACTCTTCCATCCATAGAGAAGAGAAAAATGGCATTGGATGTTAACATCAAAGGAGACTTGTGGCCACTTACAATGAGAATGGACAAAAAAAAAAAAAAAAGCCGATAGACAGGAAAATAAATGGCAAAATGACTTTTTCCCGTAGACAAATTTAGTCATCTCAGGTAAATAATATGAAAAGTGTTTACATTTCAACATTGAAATGATGGAACTACCAAATTAAATCTGGCCTATATTAAACTTAAATCCGTGTATCCCTCCAGATGAGGCCTTCACCCAAGGGATCCTGCAAGCCTACAGAGACTTACTTCTACATCTGGAACACAAAGACTTAAAATTGTCATTTGCATTTATAGCCCTTACATTAAAACTTCACATTCTGTAATGTTAGTATTGCCAGGGGAGTTGGGCAGCCAGTCACACTTGGACCCTCAAAAGTTTTGGGTTCCTCTCATGTTGTTACCTGGCTTTAAATTCAACTTTAACAGCAGATGAATTATTTCCTTGGAATGCAATGCTGTAAAGCACTTTGAGGCAACCTGTTGTGAAAGCCACCATATATTAAAAAAATAAAATAAAATAAATAAAGGCTGTTAATGCCTATTTAACTGTTTAACTACAAATGATGAGTCAGTATCTTGAATAAAGTTGTGTTAACAGTGAGTTACTGTATACAAACTATGCATTTCTTTTAGCACACTGAGAACATGCATTTTTACAAAGCAAATGCTGGGGGTGGGAATAGATAAAAGCATTCAAGTTGTTCTTTGACATTTGCAAGGTAGGCCATTCACTGCATTTTTCTATTGCAGCACATTCAGAGCAGGTTACGTAAAGAACATACAACTTAGCAAAAGTGTGGGGAGAATTCTCTCACACACACTAAAACTGATAGAAAAAGAACCATAAACAAAACATGTCTGAAATGTTTTTACTTGTACTGAAGACAGATCTAATGAACAGTTTATGCAATGAAACAGCAGGTGTGAATATCACACATCTGGGCTTCCGCATGCTTAGCATGCTTTTAAACCCTTAGCCTTACGGTGTTGACAACAGTCTCTACAGGTGACTACAACTAATTTTTTTGTACATTCAGAATCAGGATTCAATTTAAGTGCATTTGGGGGACAACATTACCTCAGGGTGATGCCTAGCTAGATGCATTCAAAAATTTGCGTTTAAACAAGACTTTATTCTACATGTTACTCATGTCTATTTCAACAGCCTCTGACCTTGATTAAACAAAGTTGGTCTACACATCTGACTTGATTGCTGCAGAGGGTAGTTATATTGATGCCATAAAAAAAATAGTTGTTGCTGCTGACTTGCTAACCAAGCCTTAGAGGTCTTGGGAAGCCACTTTTTAGCACTGTTTAAATGTTACAGCTTGGAAAGTAATCTAAAATTATAGATGTATTAACTGCAGTACCGACACAGATTGACTATTAATAGCACCACTTCCCTTTTTATTCATCCAAACTATTCCTGTTATATATAAAAAAAAAAAAAAACATTAAAAAAATTAAAGATTTCTTTGGATTTCTGGAAGGCAGAAGTAGACGGCAGTACATACCCCTCAGGCCTGCTGTACCCATGTAGCTTTTCTGCTGCTGGTAGAGCTCCCTTTGCTGATTGGTCAGGGGCAGAGCCTGGTCCTTGCAGTTATAGGTATTGCAGTAGCGGATCACCTGTTCATATGCCCCTTTCATATAGTACACTGCTGGTTTGTCCTGCCAAACACACAGACATGGACATTATTAATATAATTTAATAGAATTAATCTACACAGCCAACAGCATCGGAACCTTCCTCCAATTAACCTACTTCAACAGAAGGTGTATTTCTGCAAATCGGACAATCATTCTATGGTTTTATTATACACCTGAATACATTTAAATGAGACCGTAAAATCCAGTGAATGTTCCACCTGTCACTGTATCACATTTTGTGGCACTCTACACCCTGCCAGTACATCAGCCCTGGTGAGGATTAATGAGACTGCATTGGCAAGAAACCCAAAGAGGAGATCATGCTTGGTAAGCGTGACTGTAAAGCGACAGCAAAGACACCTTTGTCCCACCTGAGCAGTGCGGTGCACGCAGCGGACGGACATCCACTTCTGCTCCGAGGAGAAGGGACGTTCCTCTACACGGATATACTCCTGCCGAACACCTTCTAGGCCCATCTGCACAGTATGGCAATGTCGCAGCATGTTAACAGGCATGGGTGCAAACACATGTGCGTACACACAATTGTTGGTTTACGGGACACATACATCAACCAACACTTTACACAGCTAAAAATTCAAAAGTTTCCCCCCCATCTGATCGATTCACTGCACACCATTTTGTTTCAGGAAAAAAGCTAGGTACTATTGTCAGATAGTTGTGCTGTGCTTTCACAAAAATATATATGAAGTCTTTAACTTGTCTGGAGAAAAAGCAAAAAATTGACATAAAAGCCAAAAATGGCATTTAGCCATCAAACCCTTCAAATATAATCATAACTTTCATAGTGTACATAATCTCTCTCTACCTTTCCTGATAACCATTGGGATCTGAAAATCCACCTGACTGGAACACTTAGTAACAGAGTCTCTACTACGTACCTTCATGGCCAACGCAATGAGGGCTCCTTCAGTAGGCCTTCCCATCAAGGCGTTGTTCCTGATGATGGCATCGTTGCAGATGCAACCCGCCTATAGAGCAAATATTAGAACAGAAAGTTAGAGACACACACACACACACACACACACACACACACACACACACACACACACACACACACACACCCTCACCTCCACAATTTTACTGATGGACGTATTAGAGAATCCATGGACCACCTCTCCAAGCAGCAAGACCTCACCTGCACTGTTATATCCAACGCCTGTGACCTGCATAGGAAAAGGGATGTTATCACTACCAAGTCTATATTGTCAACCAATCAGCAAACAGGCCAGTCTACAGTCAAACTACTAAATGAAGCCACCCAAATCAGGTGAGAGACATTGAGCTGGTGGGCTGAATCTTGTTCTCCTTCCTGACCTCCCCCCCCCCCATGACGAGCATCTGGCCCCCTACCTCAGCATGCAGCCCGTCTGATGTGAATAGGTGAGTGACCGTCATTTCATTCTTTGTCAGAGTTCCTGTCTTGTCAGAGCAGATGACATTGCAGCAGCCTGTGTAAAAGGACACAAAAAGCATCATTGCAACAAGGCTTTATAATGGGTTTTTATTAAGGGAAACACAAGCACTGTAATACAGATAACCAAGTTTCATCTTAATTGCTCTATGAACCATGACCTGTATAGGACAAACTGACAAAAGCCATATAGCACCTAGGCATTTGACAATGGTAATAACACTGAAATTTCCTCCACTTACATTTTAAATTTTGTCTTGCTTCTCAAACAGCACAACCAAAAAAGCCATCCAATAGAACCCATGTAATTCCTGTACACTTTCCCAAAACACTGAAGGATACCTGGCTGGCAATAGGACTAGCTGTGACCATATGGCATCACCTTAAACCTGCCCAAGTCCCACGTAAAAGATGAATGCATCCTTCCATTCTGTACTACAATCCCAGGATGCAGAAATGCTGTAGTTATGACAGCTTCACTGCTATGTCTGTACATAAAAACCAATTCCCTACACAGCAGCATTTGAGCAATCACTCTGTTTCACATCCAGTAAATGCATGCAATTTTTCTAAGGCAGGTTTACCATTCCTGATGGTATTGGCAGGACTAAAACAAACTAAAAAGTCAGAGCAATCCACAGCACTAAAAGGTCACAAAACCTTGATTATGAACAAACAAAAAGCTTCTCATTAAAAGACACACATGTTCTCTGTACTTAACCCATCCCCTGGGAGAGCAGTGCTAGCTCCCTGGGTACATAATGACAGCTGTCCACTAGATAGTTTGCTCAGGGATGTACCTGGGGGCAGATCTGAACCAGGAAGCTTCCACATCTCAGCCAGATGTTCTACCTACTGAGCCACAGGTTGCCTCTGACACTACTCACACACTCACACCAGGACCTGGCAAAAGTTTGTGAGGAATATCAAATGTGTCTTCACTGGCCATTCCTTCACTGATGCAGCAAAAAAGGCTACTCATACCTTACACTCTGAAACTGATAGTTTCCTGGAATGTTGGCAATAGAAACTACAGGCATTTTGTACATGCACACAGGAGATTAATCCCTGAACGTAACAAGGCAGTGAGAATCAGATGCTGGTTACACTTGACAGACTCAATTGGAGGCTTAAGGCTACAGTACCTGCAAGTGCACAGTGCTTATATCCATAACAGAGAGGTTCAATTCACCATTCTGCAGAGTATACATCAATAAATATGGGAGCATCTCATCTTCAGCCAATAATAAAAAATGCTTTATTACTACTTTAATTGCTTTATAGACAGAAGGAGTAGTGTAGGCTCCTCAAACAAATCCACTCGTGTCTCACATAAGGCCTTACCCAGGGTCTCCACAATGGGCAGCTTCTTCACAATGGCTCGCTTCTTGACCATCCTCATCACACCCAGTGCCAAGGTGACCGTCACCACGATGGGCAAGCCTTCTGGGATGGCTGCCACAGCCAAACTGTAGACGGTGGGACACAAAGTATGAGACTGCAAAGACTTCAGAGGTGTTTACCATCACTAAACACTCAAGCACCTTGCTCAATTACCTTAAGGGTGCCATCTTGAAACCAAGTGATAATTTAGCTCTAATGTAAACCATGACAAATGCAGACCTCTAACTCAAAGCCTGCTGGTATAGTGGTGTACAAGAGATGTATTTTCCCAAGTCACTGTCGTCAGGTGAGGGCTGCCAATCAGGGCTAAGGAAGCTAGACCACATGATCCTGCTCCACCCACTATGAGCATATGTTGGCCCAGTTCTGGTGCTTACCTGACACCAATGGTGAACATGTCTAAAATGTGTTTGCCTTGAAGCCAGCCAACCAACATGATGACCCCTGAAATTCACAACACGCAGTGTAAGAGGAGTCCATTATACCTCCTCTAACAATTCGTTTGTACAGCTGGATGGAAGTTAACAGGTGTGAATGAGACCCACCTATGATCCCAAAGGAGTAGAGTGAAAGCTGCTTCCCAAGCAAATCCATACTTTTTTGTAGGGGAGTCTTGGGAGCCTAGGAATGTAACGTAAATGAAATCCATACTCAATGCGTGCAGTTTCACAAAGGTTTAAGAAAACCAAAATGGTTAAAGAACACTCACCTCCTCAGCCTGCATCATCTTAAAGACTTCACCAAATTCAGAGTTTTCCCCTGTTCCAATGACAATGCCCTGCAACAAAACGTTATCACAATTTACATACATCAGCATACCAAATGCTGGGTATTGACTAGTTCTATAGAAAGAATCATCTTATTTTTTAGGTTACCATGGTTCTCATATCCTAAAGGGAGCAGTGTTTTTACCTTTGCCTTTCCGCAGTGAACTAGCGTCCCCATGAAGGCCACATTGCTCCGGGAGGTGATGTCACCATTGGTGCCCGCTGGCTGAGGAGCTGTACACTTAGAGCAGGGCGTGGTTTCCCCTGTCAGGCTAGACTCATCCACAGTCAGATCGGTCGCCTGTGGGCAGGTCAGTACATCGTCAACTAGGAGCAGGCAGGCTTCATTCTGCTAGGGTCTGTAGTTAATCAGTAGGGCAGAGCAATAGCTCTCAGGCAGGACATGCAAGTCAAATTTGAACTAAAATGGAGTGAATCCTTTGTGGAAGAGGCCGTAAAATACAAACTCCTTGGATACAGTAAAGCCCAAAAGTAGCAGAAAAAACACAATAACTTGGTCTATTCAATGTAAGTACTTAAATTGTGTCATACACTGGTATAAGTTCAAGAAAAACTAAGATGGGGTTTTAAACGTTTCACCTGACCCAGATGCGCTGACCCCATTATAAACATACAAGTTACCAGTACCTACTGAGTTGAGGCATGGCTCCACCAGCCCAAATAAACCATCTTGTTTATTTTGTTTGTTGCAAAATTAAATATAAAGTGTAATTTCTGCCAAATGAAGTCAGAGAGAGAGTAGAGGCATCCTCCATAACAGGGAGACCCAACCTCAAACAGACGCAGGTCAGCCGGAACTCGCTCTCCCACCGACAGGCAAACTGTATCTCCTGGAACCAGATCCCGAGCCAGCAAGTGTTCTAGGTGTCCCTCTCGGACACTAGAAGGGCACATGGGAGGGGGAGAGTACAGGGGACATGAGCAGCAAAAGACCAGTACCTGTCCAGGTGGTAAATATTAAAAGGTCTTCCAAGGCCCTCAGCAGAGAGCTCATCGGAGCTTCCAACTGAGACCTGTGAGTCCCACCTCCACTTGTCATTTGTAGTGGGAATTAGAATCTAGGGCACCGTTTGATGTTTGATACAAAAATTGAAATTTATGCCACATTGTCCTGCAGCTAAAACAACCCTGTTGGGTCAGTCCACACACTGTCCATTACTTAAAATAGGGGAGAGGTTGCCACTCACCAGTGACACTCAGGGGGCACTAGCTTCCCCAGCTCCTCCAGAGACTTCTCAGATCTATACTCCTAATGAAGCAGAAACCAAGAGGGTGAGTACAAGTGAAAATGGCAAAAACCCTCAGGGTGATGACATTAAGCTCACGCGCTCACGCACACCCGCACAGTAACATACCTGTACAAAGGCAACAGTGACAACTATAATAATGGCCTGTAAGGGAAAGAGAAAATTCTGAGTGAAAACGTAGGTGCCTAACAAACAGCAGACAAGAAGGGGAGGACCACAAAAAGGAAAAACAAAATCGGAAGTAACTGCTGCCAAGGTATACAAAACTCAAGCAATGTCAGAATGAGGCCTTACCACGGTGATGCTGACAGCATCATCGAACTGACGCATCAACACACTGATGACAGCAGAGGCCAGCAACAGCAAGATGAGGGGGTCTTTGAACTGTGGACAAGAGAAAGGTGGTAGCGACTTCAGTTTCATGCTACACTAACTGATCAGAACCAGCTGGACCTCACAAGTAGCTTGCACAAACAAAAAAAATGTACTAAGCGCGCCATTTTAATATGCTGTAGAAGCTACAACCTGTCGACCGACAGTAACCTAGGGGGAGGACCGTGCGCTGACCAGAACCCATGGCATGTACCACTAGCATCAGGCTGCAGTCAAGGCTATAGAACCATTGAGAACACAGTGGTTTGTGCATGTACGTGCACACAAGATCAAAACTGAGCCCATGAAAAATGAAAAGCTTAAAACAGACTCCTGGCAAAATCTACTAGCCATAAAGTTCTGTTGCCACAATAGCCAGGCTACACAGAGCTGGAAAGGCAGTCCAATTATGCACTGAAGGAAAGCCTACTCTTAGACAAGGCAGACAAATGCAAACAAAATGGCACAGAGTTTGAGGAAAACAAGATGAAAGGCCAAGATTTGACAATAGCAGTTGTGCTAAACTGAATGTAAAGAAAACACACACACACACACACACACACCATTTTGATTGTGTGTGTGTGTGTGTGTGTGTGTGTGTGTGTGTGTGTGTGTGTGTGTGTGTGTGTGTGTGATGTTGAAAAATGTCATTGTCAGAAAACATCAATTGACATCACTTAATGACAGTAACAAAGGAATCCTTAAAATGCAGCTTGTAAAAACATGCGAGAGGCAAAAGGAATACTGAAAAGACTTTTTTCAGGTAGATTAGAGCCAGACTCATGACCTTGAAGCTATAAGGAGCAGCATTTGTGCTCTGAATATTTACTGACCTTCACACATGCACAGACAGTCTAGACAGTAGCTCTGGGTGCAGATGCATCACAATGCAGCTAGTGCATAGGAAAAGGACTACTGTGCAACACGTGTATATATGCATGCGTGCATGCATACGTGCATACGTGTGAGCATGGCTCCCCCCGTGACAGCCAAAGTATAGGAAAGTCCTGTTAGAAAAAGCGGAATGCACTAAATTTAGCACAGTGCCTCTAGCCATCACATTGAACCTAAGACCCCACCGCCTCCCCCAACACACACTCCCACCCTTCTGTGTGGATCAGGGAGAGCTTTGTCCTTCAGACCAAAGCCAGGCAGCCTCCAGACACAGGAAGCTGAAGTAGATTTTAGTCGGTCCACCTGGCATTAGTAGCATGTGCAAACAGCTATACCTGATCAAACTTGAAACTCAGCTTTTTTTTTTTTTTTTTTTTTACACTAGTAAATTTTTTTACTGTAATTTCACAGACTGCCATACTGAAGTAGTGACTCACACTGGACACTGATTCCAACCACCACAACCTGTAAAGACCTACTTGCCAATCACAATGTAAAGGCAGAGTAATTAACTGGGAGTATAAACCAAGCATTATTGCATTAAGACAAATCATTACATGTGTAAGTGCATTCTTATTAGTGGGAGGAATGGGTACGCACCTGTAACAGGTACTTCTTCCAGAGAGGTTCATCTTCGCTGATATCAAACTCATTCCAACCATGGTATGCACGGCGATGGGCAACCTCTGCGTGGGACAGGCCGTACTGCAAGTCTGCCTGGAGGGGGACAGAGATTAGGACTGAGCAGAGCAGGCAGCCAGGGACCTCAACAACAATGCCCAACCACAAAGTCAAATGCTTGTTTCTCATTGGAGCGTCTGCTAAATGACTAATTTATACATGCATCACACACTTCTCAGCTTATGATACATTGCCTCAAAGAGTCCACAGCTGTGAAAGGACCCTAGAGAATGAGTAGTGACATAGTTGGCTTTTATAGCAATTTCAATAAAGAAACTAGACTAACGTGAGAATTCTATTTGCATCCTTTAAATGATGACGACTGCTCTCTCACATTGTCAAAGGAACCATGGCTTCCCTTAACATTGCTTCAAAACATAAGTGACACAATGTACAAAAACAAAAAGTGGAGTGCAGTAGAGCTGAACAGACAGCAAGGCGGTTACATGCTGCAATTCACCAAAGCCCACAGGAGCAGGGTAAAAGTGACACCACTGTCTCACATGGCTCCACTTGGGAGAGGGGGTTTGCATTGCTCATAAGGACTAGCCTGTGTGTTCCACCTGGTGCGCTTACCTGCAGAATATAGACAACCTCGTCCACTGGGAGCTCACTGGCTTTTTTTGATGTTAGTACTGGAACCATTGTCTCATCTTCACAGTCGGATCGTGTTTCATCAAGCTGGGGAGAGGGAAGAAACATTAGAATTGCCTTCAGAGCACATGAAAAATGCCTTTGCATTCATTTATCTTCTGACAAGTCAAACCTCATCATACACAATGCACCCATAACAAAAAGCTGAGGACAGGATATTTTTAGAATTCATAGTGAGAGATTAGGGCAGTGAACTCCTGTATGAAGGAAGCATTCGGGTAGATTAAGGGTGTATTCAGAATCGATGCCATGGTAGTCACTACTATGCACAATGATGTACAGCATGGTCACACACACACACACACACACACACACACACACAAGCTGAAAGAGGGCAGCAAAGAACACAGTACACATGGAGAACATCAGCAAGGACAGTGTTTAACACAGGACAGCACTGCAGTTGACAGTCAACCATCCATCCAGTGGCATCGCTAGGGTTGGTGGCGTCGCACCAACTTTCAAAAAAAGCTTTTCAGGTTGCAATGCTGACAAACGCCTTTTAGTGTCACCCCTCCCCCACTCGTGTCAACTGGTGCAGCCCCCATGCCCCTAGCGACACCACTTCATCCACTAGCTTCACATGTTCATCAATATAGGAAAAATATGAAATGTCACCTACTCATCCTGACTACTGCTATATGACAAACATGAGAATGATGACAAACCACATGACATGAAGGGAGAAAAATAAATAAAAATGACAAAATGGAAATAAAAGCAACTGGCACCTAACCACTAAGAATAAGCTATTGTACATTTCTAAATTGGCCAAGAACACCAACTTGACATTAGTGCATTTCATAGGACAGGACCTTATGCATTTAACAATTTTCAGGCCAATTAAGCTCTGAAGGCAGTATGGCAAACAAACGGTACATAACTAAAAGTGAAAACAAAATTTTTATATAAATAAAATCAAATCAGCCAAAGAGGCCAAGCCATGACATGACTGAAATGATTAAAATCTGCATTAAGTAGATCTGTACGGACCTTCGGAATCGAACTCACGGTTGGAATCCAGACAAAAACGGCAGTTCGCCAATCCTGGATTCTGGTATGAAAACAGCTTAAAAGAATTGGACACATGTTTAATTACAAAGAATGAGCAGCGGTTAACTAGGCTAAAACAATTTCAGACGCTATAAAGCAGGACAAAGTGACAGCTCATCAGTAATTTTGCATGTAAAACAAAAACAATTTAAAAAAAAAAAAAAAAAAAAAAAAAGAGGGAAGGGGGTGGGAAGAAGGAAGAAAAAAAAAAAAAAAAAAAAAAAAAAAAATAAGTGAAATGACATGATATCCATACTACAAATTACATGCCAGATTTCAGTCCTTACCAAATCTGTCAGTAATTAATGGAGGACCAAACCAACAATCACACAGTTAATAACTACAAGGCTGTCTCTGAGTATCTCAGTTGCCCTAATGTAACATTAAGATGGCCCAACATTATAAAATGAGAAAGCAGAAGCTATCATTCAAAAATCGTCCGTAACAATACCTTCACTTCAATGCTGGTTCTTGAATGATATGCTCCCTCTCCACCCAATATCAATTTTATTAAATTTAATTTTAACAAAAATTTAATTGCATTACAAATATTTAGTTTTATTCTTCAGCTCCCTAGCATTACTCACACAGGGTGTTGTAATAACGTAACACCCCTTTTGCCGGTTGGGAGATAAGTGATGTAGTAAAAAGGTGACCCGAGTTCATCAACTGCCAGAATATGAAGTACAGTAAAACACCCTCAACTAGCTTGGCCCTATGGTTCCTCATTGCAGCAAATAGAATCACCCAAATAACTTTGCTGACAAACAGAAAATTAATAAGCTTTGATTTAAAAGACAGCAAAGCATCTTCAGTGCCAATTTCACCTGCACTTGTAGTCATGATGTTTCACAATCTAGCATTAGAACTTGACACATGACATAAATGGAATGCTTTGAACACTGTCTCTCTATGGTATGCATTGTCCATTGCTTGCAAAGTATTACGGCATGATGTGTCGTTACATTCCTAGGGGGAGGCACAAAGAGCTTAAACACAGGTTTTGGAAGAACAAGGACGACAAAAACGCAACAAAAGCCATTTCTTCTCTATCATGTGCTTCATTCCTTTGCACATTCCTATAAATGGCAAGGTAGAACTGGGTGATAAAAATAGATTAAAATCAAGTCCATTTAGAAAGATGTGTAAAAGTGAAAATCATGATTTACTTTAACCTGGGTCATTACAGTACGCCGGACACAGCCTCTGTCAAAGCACCCTGCCTCTCAAACACAATCATACACTGCACAATGGCAGCACGTGTCAGATGGGTAGCTCATTCCAAATGAGTGAGAAGACACTGCTGACTCAAAGAACCATCTGTACCAGCCAAAAGCTGTAGCATGACAAACTTACTCCAACATCTCCAACAAAGATGTGCAAGGTAGTGACAGCCCCCAAACGCCTGCTAAAATCAAGTAACAATAGTGCCACAATTTCCCATTACATACCATATGATAAGAAGGGGCCGGACTGGAAAGAAATTAGATGTTTCATATTGGAAAAGACACAGTGCCTGTGTATCTCACTCTCACTCTCACACACACACCTTGCTGTACAAATATTGCCTAAAAGGTGTAAGTGCCAGCATGGTACATTTCATGTGTGAGCACCATGCGTATAACCTGGGGGAATTCCTACAGATACAAATCAATTGTCTTCATATGATCAGTGACCACTTAAAGAATTAAGCCATTGATCACAGTAAAAACTCAACAAATTACAGACATTATCAGTGTTAAAACTATGCAAGATGTACATTAACGTTTATATGCAAAATAAGGTTTTACATTACTGCTATCCAAACATGTATGACTTGTTTCACGTTACTGTGAGAGCTGGTCATATAACTTCTTTGGATTTACTTTGTAATCATTGTGTTGTTGACTGTCAATACTTGCCTTTTCCCCATAGAAAGGAATTGAAACCTTCACACACAGAGAATGGCATCTTACAGTTTAAAAAGAACAGGCCTCGCCTTACCTTAAACAAAACATACAATGCCTAATGACTACTTTCATTCTTGGCATTTACAGTTTCCCCATTTCTCTTTGAGTTTCTCCACTTATGATCTTGTTCACATTATCTCAGCATCTAAGCTCATATTTCAAGTTTTTAAGTGTGCGTCAAAACCCTCGTCATTGAATATTTAAAAAAAAAAAAAAAAAAGCCCACATGCCAACTCAGTCTCAGAGACAGTACAGCAAACGGAGTCTGAGGTCAAAAGGACTTGAGCAATCCTGTCCTGAATGAGAGCAACGCTAAAACGTTGTCAGAGCTCTGAGTCAGGACACATGAAATCTTTGGCACCCCTGAAAGGTTTCAGTTAACATATTAAAGTTGGTGCCTGCAAATTATCCTGTGGTCAATCAGGGGATGTTTGAGAACAGAAGGTATTGATAAACTGCATTTAATGATTGCTGGCATTGTCTTGTATCCCAGAACCATAGACCAAACTCATTCACAAATTCGCTTTCCCACTGTGGACACAGAGCCTCTGTGAGTTACAGAGGTATTGGCATTTACTCCAACCTGTGCCCCATCACCATGCCTCACACCAGGCTGTTCAGAATGTATAGCTGGTGTAAGAGGACAAGAAGCCCCCTTACAGCAGCTGCTACGCCCACATGTACTGATGCCCATAAGCCACACCCCTTAGCCAAGCCAACCCCACTGTCTTGCTCCTCAGACCCTCATGTCAGGCGTCACAGGTGTGCACAGCTGGCAGGCTGTCGTGCAAGCAGGTGCTCAAGATCAGAGCACGGACAACACGGAAGCTGATTGCACAACAGGATGATCTGTCCCAGCGTGAACAAACAGCCACTGAGAGATTGCAAACTAAGCTTCCCTCACTGTCTGCTAAACTGGCACAGACGCAGCCTCTCACCCACGGAAGCTCACTCAGGCCTCTGCACGGCCAGAACATGACAAGTCAATGGCATTTTAACGTAGAGCTTTTCATTTGCAGTGCTTCCAACTACAGATGTTAAAAACAAAATCAAAGTGAAGACTTAACAAGCCCACAGGGAAGTATGCCTACAACACACCTTTAGGGGTGCGTGTGTACACATGCATGTCTCACACACACACACACACACACACACACACACACACACACACACACACAAATTCATTTTAAATTCATGCGTCAATTCAAAACTGGGTTAGACAGACTCACTGGGAGGGGAAAATAACTTCTAGAATTGCTATTTGATCAGTGAAAGCTATGAAATTTCAGTCAACACAAGTTTTTGTCTTTAGTAACACGACTTCAGCGTAATGTTGTTTAAACCAGGAAGGAGTGCTACACCAAGGGGAAAATCCCAGAATCAAAATGGAACAACTCTGGAACAATTACATACAAATCAGACAACTTGAGTGGGAATAAGCACCATAACGAGGACATTCCATGCTCCTTTTACAATCTGAGGCTGAAGGATAGTCATGTCCCACCATTGGTTCTCAATGATCACCACATCCAAAACAGAGGCTAATAGCGGGCCGCATCCCAAGTTCAACCTGCAGGTAAAACCCAAAAACACTTTACCCAAAAACCTTTGCTCCCCCCAAGGAAAAAGGCATCTGTCCTGGGATCTCCACACCAGCTCCAACACAAACTTCCCAAATCAAAAAAGTGACTGTTCTATGAAACACACACCATTGTTAGCATGTTGCTACAGGAACATGCTAATATACAACCAGACACTAGTGATGTTACGATATCGGATCACATATCGTAGATCGCGATCTGGCAGCCGGATCGTCGCGGATCGCGATACGACTGCCTGTAATGACAAACGATACTGCTGACCGCACATGCCTAGGCGTATAACATTAAAAAAAAACATTCCGAACATTGCCACGACACTCTGACAGTGCCAGCGTGACTGCTGTTCGCTGCTCTATGAGGCGATCAAGCATGGTTAGCTGTGAATTCCACCGCGGATCTTATCATCACTACATAACAAAGTGAACACTACATCTTCAGTTCTGTTTCCCCATCTTAATCAGGACGCCTGTTTATTAATGTGTAAAATGTACTGTGCATATCCTCTTAAACACAAACCAGAAAATATTTAGACTTTCCCTTTCTGTAAAACAAGTGCGAGATATTCCCATGTTGTTCCAGTCAATGACTGCATTTGAGTACAATTTACGCACGGACTCTTGTCTAAATACACTGATTTAAAGATCATTCTCACAAATGCCATTACAGTACTTGCAGTTAGAGCACCTTGTGTCCAAAAGGGGTGGGGGTTTATATATCGCCCTAAAAAGATTAAATCAGGGCTTGTACTCTGGGTTCCAGCAAATGGAAAACCTGGATCACACTAGTATGTCAGAAGAGAAAAGCAAAGGTAATCTGACCACCTGCTAGAACCAAAAAATTATCTGACAGCCAAAATTGAGGCAGATCTTGACTTTTGTGCGCAAATCCTTTAGGCTAGGAATTGATTGAGATCCATTTCTGAAACCCAGTGATCACTGTCACCAGAGGATCTCCAGAAAAAGGCATGAATTTAATGGAGTTAAACCCAAAACAACTTTGCAGCCATCTAAAAAGTTTTCAAAAAGCTCACTCAAATACCTCTCCTCTTACTCATTGTTCTTTCACAGCAGAAACACTGTTGGTTCAGCTGGTAGATGGAACCAGGTCCATTTGGTACAGAAGTCATGGGACTGTTTTGCCAAGTGTCCCCAGTGACCCAAGGTGTACATTTCCCTTCTTGGCTCAAAAAGACAACTTTACACCCGTCCACCAGAAGACTATATCACCTCACTGTGATACAGAACCAGGACAAACTATTACACTGTCTGGACTCATTTGTGTATTCTTCATCAATGTGGTATACTAATTTTATGCCTACATTAATACTAGGTTTCCACAATGCTAGATGAGCATATGAACCTGACCTGTAGTGTCATCTCTGGACCTGCACCACTAATGTGATGACACAACTGAAACCAATTCTGCCAACCACAATGCCACATTTACACAGAATTTATAATAAATTTTTACTGCTTGGCCAACACACAAATTAAATTTAGAATTTAAGTGGACAAAAAAAAAAAAAAAAAAAAAAAAAAAAAAAAAAAAAAAAGTGGGGTTACCAGTTGAACAAGGCCAGGTTTTAAAAATAGTAAAACCCCCCCGGCAAGTCACGACAACACAGAGCCAC
>JABJVR010042296.1:0-31296 GCA_025773905.1 Chitala chitala
CACACACACACACACACACACACACACACACACACACACACACACACACACACACACACACACACACACACAGAACTCCTTAACAAACAAACACGTGTATACAATAACCTGGAATGTAAACGACAGTCCACGAGCTTCAATCGGAAAGGAGTTTCCAGCATAGACCGAAGATGCGGAATCAATACAATTTACATCAACTGGCTGAACTAATTACGCTTCATCTGGAAAACGTTTCTGGTGTATTAAGCCATTTTCTTTTTTGCATATGTGTTCAGAAGGATTAAATCGTGCTGTAGGAGAGTTCCGGACACTCTCAGCTGGACATTTTTGGCAGGGTGCAGCTGGCACGGGTAACGAGGAACGCTATAAACGTGACAGCCACTCTGTTTGTGGCAGACACAGCGTGGTTTATAAATAACCTCACACTAAGCCAATCAGGGCTCTCGGCCCTGGGCTGCATTACACACCAGTGTACCCAAAAGCCAGCTGCAAACAGGAGGGGTTGCATGCCTGCTTTTAGTTTTCATGCATCTTAACCACAGAAAACATGTTCTGTAGATCTTCTAAAGACCAGCGTAGCGTCATGTCCCTGGATGCATTTGCTACATGTTTCTGTCTGTCCCATTGGACGTTGGACCCATCAGTCATCATGTTGAAGAACCAGTGACCACCCCAACTGTAACAGGAAGTGAGAAGATAAAAGCACTTCTTGGATGGAGTTGGGGAAGGAGTTTGTATTGGAGCTGGCAGTTGTAGAGAGTCGGTTGTTGTTAGAGTTTGCTTTAGAGATTTTGCTGAAGTTTGTTTGTTAGAAAGTTTGTTGTGTTCTTTGATTTCTGGTGGATTTTCCTTTGATATTGTGGTGCGTTTGGAGCATTTTGGAGTTAGCATGTTTGCTTTGTTGTGCACTTTGTTGTGGGATACAGCACGTAACAATAACATTAACCAATTATGTATTCTGTGCCGCTTTAATTGTGTAGAAGGTACTGTGTCTCGTACTGTATTATCGGGTGGGAGCGTGTCCATTACAACGGGCACATTAATTAGGAGAAATACGGTATACTCCGTTTGCATCCATGATCTTGGCGAAACATCTCACTTTTTAAATTATGCAAATTCCTGATTTCACTCAGACTCAGAGCACCTGACTTAGTCAGACACAAGCCTAACTTCACCCAGCACTGCTCCACTCAACTTCGATATTTGTTTATTAATATGAACAAGTGCTTATTAATACGTAACCGAGGGGAGAGACACCAAAACAAGAAAAAGTAAACCTCCAGCTTTATAGTCCTGACATATGAACCACGTCTCTGTCGCGCTAAACACACACCTTGCGACGGACTGCGGAAGTCCACGTCCCATGGCCGTCTCAGCTGGTGCCCGGCCCAGAGACGCGCGCGCCTTTTGTGCGAGGTGAAGCCGAGTCACGCGCGGGCGGGCGGGCATGCTGACTTCAGTGGTGCTGTCAGCGGAATTGATTACTCTGAGAAATACCTCACCGAGGCCATAAATACAGAGACCTGCGACTGGGGAGACCAGAGGCGCGAGTGCTTCTAGTCATTTTGGTCTGATTTAAATGGGCTCTATGAAGAAATAAAATGATTTTCCAGCACTATTGCTAGTGGGGGGGGTGGGGGGGGGTCAGCTCGTACATTCTGAGCACACAACACTCGACGGCGAGCAGAATCCATCACAAGAACTATTTATCTCCACGAAGATGTAATAATAATAGACATCTCTGTAAACCATAAAAATTGAATTTTTCAAATAAGCGAGTGGGGGGGGGGCGCACTAACAACTACGCATTATGGGAGCCGTGAGCAAGGTGACAAGACGGACCGCGTCTTATTCCCAAGAACGCACACGTTTCCTCCTACGTACCTTCTCATCCAGGGCCTTGTGGTGCTCAAACAGTGACTTGAGAGCCTTGAGGACCTCGACCTCGCTGGAGACGCCCGAGGGTGACTGGGCCTGCCGCTTCACCACCGTCATGCGCAGAGACCGCTCGTGCCGGGACACCAGACACTCCAGGTGCTCCAGGAGCAGCTGTGGGAATGGACGCGAGACTCTCTCAGGCACAGTGACGCTCGACATCAAACACACCGCATGGCAGTTCTACACATTTCCTTCAAATCCAAAAGGTCAGAATGAAGCCAACTGACACGCACGCTGCAAGTAATCTATGAAGCATCTAGCAAATCCCTGGTCTCTACTTTCCAACCTAGAAACTATGGAATCACATGTGTTCAGGCGTAGCCACCAAAGCCTGGAGCATGACTCATTCTGACAGGCTCACAGCAGGTAAAATGTTCTCACACACCTGAACCGTTCTGAAGGGATGCTAAAGTCTCAGCTTCCGAATGGAGCCTTGGACGCAGTTTGCACTAGAGACTTTAACTGTGTGAAACTCTCACTATTAAATTCCAGACAAAATTACTGATTAAAAACTTTGTATTACTACACTTACAGCTTTCAGACATTTGGATGAGCAGATGCAAACCTAAGGTAACACGATTCGATTCAGCTACAGTGACTTTGTCTTTAATCCTTAAAAGGCTTTCCAATGTTGACCAGAGTTGCAAGTTTATTCACATCCCTTTACAGGTGTACTGGATAAAATGTTTGCATGACATTTTTGTGCAATCACTGCTTTTAGTCTATAATGTCTGCGTCTGCCCTCCCCATTTCCATGGAGACGATAGGCATGCTCGAAGCAGAGAACAATCTGTGTAGCCACATCCCCTCCCTAGGGCCGACCAGGACTCACTCTTGTGTTGTTCCGCTCCGCCTTCAGCTCCGAGATCTCCTCCTCCTTTTCCAGAAGCTGCTCCCTGCAAGCGTTCAACTCCTTGGTCAGGGCGGCGAACTCCTGAAAGAGACCGAAGGGTCAGTACGGCCGTTTGCGACCGGGTCACCCGCCCTGATGAGGCTTGCTCAGCAACAGCTGAAATGCGCTTGCAAGACCAACGACCTTCGCAACGCAAAAGGGCACAAGCTACATCAGTGTGGTGCAGAAGATGGACAAAGTCTTCATAAACTCATCTTCCTCTCAGCTGTAGGAGGAAGAACAGGGTGTTAATTTAATCTCAGTAATACCACAGTCAGTCTGCCTCTACCACTAATAAATGGTGATCTTTTCCAAGAATGTCCTGCCAGCCTTTACATACTAATAAAACTATTCAGGGAAAGTGGAAATCCACTCATGAAGGAAAACAACTGTGTGCTAATGACAATCTCAGTGCAAAGCGAAAAAGAGGATTTCCCCACACAGACGACAGACTTGCAGGTCGAAGATTCAAACGTTGCTTGGAATACACTCGGCAAATTTACAGAATTTTAGTAAATGCAACAAATCTCTCAATGGGTCTATGATTTTGGAACTGTATTGGGCACGGAGAACACACATTCGAAAATGTGTAGTCATACAGCGCTTTTGTCCCAACTAACTTCCACATGAATTCATGTTCTGAAACAAGCAAACGTCACTTCAACAGAGCAGGGATGCAACATGATCTTGGGTCAAAACCCAAAGCAGCAGTTGATTTAAAATTTTCCTATTCTCCAAGGTAATGTTCTGAATACACTGTCCTGTTACTGATGTAGTGCGTACCCAAGACAACCAAACTAAACCACGTGCAGTCCTTTAGCAAGATATATAAATATTTCAAACAATAATAAAACACCTGTCACACAAAGTGTCATATTATCCCAATATAACAACCAATTTTCTTCTCTAATCACTAATAATGAGAACAATCTCTAATTAACAAAAGTTCACAAAATGGCTGCCAGTTTAAGTGTCATTTACAGCAGTCTGGAATTCAGCTGGATCCTTGAGGAAGAATAATATAATATAAGTGGGGAGAGTTTAAATTGCTCTGGATGATCTGGCAGCTAAGAATCCATTTCTGTGAAGGTTCTAAAATATCCTCTAAATTAGGGGTGCTCAAATACATGCATTAGAGGTCCACTTACCAAACCATCCCTGCACCATTGGTCCAGAAAACTCCAAAAACTCCAAAAATATGTACATGAACTACATTTATTTATTAATTAGAGCAGTGACACCTCCCAACTGTAAAAGTTTGCACTGGGCCCTGATTGAACTTCGGAGTCTGCCTATAAACTGTGTCTGCTATAAATCATCCAATGATAACATCCCAAACCTTCTAAACAGCATGTATCCATTAAAACACAAAATGAAAGTCATTACAAGCACAATTTACAGCGTGGCATCTTTCTACCACTTCACAAAAATAATCAGATGATAATATGCTACTTCATAACTAGGGAAATTATACATGGCAGAAGACAACGGCTTTAAGAGAGCAAAAATCAAAAGATCAGCCTTTTTAAAAGTCTCCCCAACTTGCCCGACATTGAACAAAGGTTTATGACGCGGTACTCCAGCACAACCTACCAAATCAGACAAATTTATCGACTAGTCGGACCACTTTTCAATTCCTCAGTTATTTTATCTGGATCATATTTCTGCAGCATCTTTTACAACATGACTGCAAGACCTACAGGCTCCAATTTAATCATGTCTCAAGCAGATCAGACAGTCGCTTACAAGAACCCTCCACACAAGGGAAATTGTCTCAGAAAGGCATGAGGAAGAGAGCGGAGCTAGAGGTTTGTACATGCCAAGCGGCCTGAGGTTTCAGTTGAATTCTTTGGGGATGAAAAATTCAATAGCATCTGTTGTATAAAGGAAAGTGATACTTGCACGGCAGTTTGAAGAACATGGAGCAGGCAGTGTTCGCCAGCAATTAAGCTGAACCCAGAAGAATGTCGCCCTCGAGCTAAATCACACTGAAACTTCTATCGATTTTGTTGCCCCTTCAGTTCTGCACAACACTGTCTACCAAAGAAAAGCTGAAAGTTATGTTTGGTTTAAGGCATTTTAAAAAAAGAAGCGGCATGGGCTCCTACAGAAATTTTTAAGCACTCTTGCAGTAAAATGTTATGAAGACCTCAGCGTACCACAATGGGTTGGTGGTGTTTATGCAGACAAGATACAACCGATATATTGGCAGCCACAACTTTAGGAATACAGCCAACGAATATGAACGTGACAACTTAACAGTAGTAACAGAATTTAGTTCTACTCTATATTGTATTGTACTCGTATGAAAAGCAGCCTAAAGGTAGGAATTATTTTGTCAGGATGTTAACATAATTAGTTGGTCACCCTTAGTCAAGTATGGGTCATGTAAAAAGGTACAATACTCTGTCACACTTAGACATTATGCTTTTCCCCCCCAGACAGCGCTTTCTAAAGTCGATGCATGCAGCCATACCTGGAGGGTGGAGAGTCACTAGAGAAAACCTTCACCCTCACAACATACAGACGTAGATCATCCTTGGCTTCCCACGCAGCCAAACGGGCTGTCTCCACACAGCTCTGCTTATAAATTCATACACTCCTGGCAGCATTCGTAATTTAATTCAATTCATTTTTATATAGTGCCTTTTACAACAATGTGCTTCAAAGCGCTTTGCGTAAGAGCACGCAAAATGGAGTGTCTTATTTAGTAAGAGTACATCTGAATTTGTCATCACAAAAATTGTAACAAAAATCAAAATTACAGAAAATATCTGTGCCAGACATATGCCAAAGGCGTATAAGCCTATGAGCAGAACTTCACCTGTATACTCAAAACTGCCTTCTTTTCAAAGGCTTTTCAAGATGCTCTGTTCAAACCAGTACAAATGTGTAAGCAAGGGCTTTCTGGTATATGGTCACCATCCAATCATCTAAGAATACAGTTCCATGTAGGCATCATGACAAATAGACGCCCTTTTCTCCAGGCAGCGCAGAACATAATTCATTCCCTACTGCTGGAACTGGAGAAAAGAGATGAATGTTCATATCCAGCCAAAACACTCTTTTAAAGAAGTCAAAAAATACAGAGCTTTGAGTCTAATACTTGGACTGCAGAGGTTACACTGGCAAAAACCTTCCAGACGTCTTACGCGACTTCAGCTGAAACGTTCGCATAAAGGTCTGTTAAAATTACATGAAGCTTTTAGGTGAGTTTGCTCTCAAATTAGTTTGGCAGGAACGTTAGCCGTCAGGATTAGTTATTAGAGGGGGAAGGGCGCCCTGATTGAGCTCACCAAGAGATCTAACTGGGAAGATGAAAGGTCATGACCTACATCAGACAGGGCAGTGGGCGTGCAACCTGCTGCCTCCGCCACAGTAAATTCCACATACATCACCAAATCGGTGTTAAAACTGTCACTCTGATCTATTTCTCTTTTAAAATGAGAAGGGAAAGGAAAAAAAAAAAAAAAACACCATTGCATTTTCCATAAACAAGCGTGCTGAAATGCCATTGCTGTTTGAACAAAAAAAGGCATTTACAACAACGCATCCTGAAAACACCTTGGCAGCCATTAACTGCCCCTCTGCATACAACAAAAGTATTTCAATGCCCCCCCCCAAAAAAAAAAAAAAAAAAAAAAAACTAGGAACATACTGTAACAGTTTGATTTTAATAACAGTTTAACAATGTCTAGAAAAGCACTGTAACTCTTTAATACTGTCTACAAATGCTGTGTACCATTTAGCACGTTAGCACCGTGGAGCTGTACACATGTTCAGACTCAGGGAACCATGTTTAGCAGCATACAGCTTTAAGCTCAAGCATAAAAGGGTTAAACTGATGATTCCGCAGCTCACAACATAAACAGTCATATTAATTTTGGGGGGGGGGGGGGTGTTACCCACTGCAGGTAACCCCCACATCCGCTGATGCCAAGACCATTATCAAGACCATTCCAGTGAACCATCAAATTAACAGTCCGAAGTACAGCTGGGCAATACGGCCTAAAAATAAAATTTCCAATTTGTACCCACAGGTACAGCCGATTTATGATTTAAATAAAGTTTAAAAAAATTTTTTCATTTTATCATTATTTATTATTATTATTATTATTTTTTATTTTTTTTTTTTTACACATTTATGGAAAGGATTTATCCATTTCTACCAACAAATTATGCATTTATTTTCAAGTCATACAGGGATACTTTGCTAAAATATTTTCAGTTTAGTAGCTCATATCTATGCAGCATCGTGATCGGCACCGTATCATTGGCAATACGAAACATCCAATTTCTTTCCGCTGTGGCCTGTTATTAAAAGGAATGTAATGGTAAAGTTATTCAGCCATTACCTGGTTTTTACCAGGCATTTGGGGGATTCCGATACTTTGCGCATCTCGCAGAACCCACACTTCCCCCCCACTGGGCTGCGTGTCTCTGTCTGAGATGTTGGAATAAGTTTGTCATGCTGCTGCTTTTTCTTGCCACAGACTTTATAATGGACAGTGGTTTGCTTGATATCAGATGTAATCAAACCAGTTCAAAATGACTGTAGAGACACTGCATTTTATAATGAGGAGATGCTGCCAGTTTAAAAGTTCTAATTAGAGTTTTTTTTTTTTTTTCCCCCCTCTCCTCAGATCCTTAGTTGTTGACATGTGCGTGGCTATAATTCTCTTGCGCAACTGTGATTGAGGGGCAGGGTGGTTTGATAGAGAACATTTCTGACCTGTTGTAATTACACAGGTTAGCAGCTCATATCCGGAGTAGCCTGGTGGATTAGTGGATAGGGCATCTGGTTGGGTTGGGGATGTCTGCTGGTTTGAATCCCAGCCCACTCACCAGGCGTATCCCACTGCTCCACCCAAGGGGACGGGACAAACGCAGAGAACAAATTCCTCGTATTTGACCCACATACTTGGCTAGAGAACCCGTTTACCTGCTGTCCATTCACTTCCCCTTAAATTAAATCACAATCTTCATATTTGCATATTGTTCCAAATCAAAAATTCAAAATCGATAAAATCAATTTATCGCCCAGCTCTAGTCCAGAGTGCCTGAGCACAGTAGCATAAATCAGTCTGCACTATTGAAGCTATTTTGATTCCACATCTTACCGATATTATTCCAAACATATTCAAAGTAACATGCACGTTAACTGAATCTGGAGCTGTAGTGGTCAAATTAGAGGTCGCATAGAGCACCACTATAAGTCGAACCTGCAAAACAACCTTCTGCCAGGTAAACGGTGATGCCATCGCCGTAAATTCTTCCAGGTAATAAAAAGCATCCATCATGTGCAAGCACAACATGTCAACAAAAGTAGTTTTTCAAACCACTCTCACTTTCGCCTTCTGTCATTCCTGATTAATTTTAAAAGATTACAGGAGGCAGCTGAGAGGTTTAATTAAGTCTATAATTGCATGTCGTACCTCGACTTGTCTTCTGCGTGTTCGGATTAAACTTTACCATGTTCAGGAAAGTGGGATAAACACTTAGCGTGCCACGCTATAATTACGTGCTGAAACATCTGATCCACTTACACCGTGTTGTAAAGAAGCCAGGAGCCGATGTGTTTAAGCAACAAAGCCGTCATGTTACAGACAATTCAGTTCGGACAAATGGACCATCGGTCAATATTAAAACACCGTCCTGAAGATGTGACTGCCAACTAATGAGCGGGTAGTTAAACTGGCCCAAGAATCAACATGGCAGGCAGGGGTGCTCCTGTGATAACTAATCGCATCAATTCAGAAACCTTTTCCCCATCTGCTGCATTCATGGAGGTGTGCCACAAAATACTGGCAGCAAAAGTGCCGGGTTGCGCCCGGCACTACCGGGTACTGGGAGCAGTGGGAAAGATGCTGTCCAGTAGGCAGACTCGTATCACACTGGGCCTCCATGACCTACAAGGCAGAAAGTGGCCATAAAGCAACCTGGTGGCTCAATGGGTAGAACATCAGGCTGGGATGTGGAAATCTCCCGGTCTGAATCCCCGCACCGCTGAGTGTGTCCTTGAGGAAGACACTCAAATGCTAGCTCCCCGGGTGCCTCATGTGGATGGCTGCCCACCGCTCCTCTGAGGGAATGTGTTCAATGCAGAGAAGTAATTTCCCTTCAGGATTAATAAAATACTATAAAATTAAAAAATTAACAACATTGCATACCTCCTTAGAACAAACTGGTGGAAAATAAAAGCCATGACCTCTAATCTGTACACAAAGGGGTTAAGAACAAAGATCTGAGTGGATTACATGGTAATCACCAAGTCAATGTCCACTGCTAAAGCCCTCCTCGTGCGTGCTGTTTACTACGGCAGATTATATTTGGCTAAAATATGCAGAGAAGCTGGATTTTAAGTACCAAGCTTAAAAATTCGCAGTAAGCCATTGCCATGGAAACATACCAGAACATTTCTTGGCACGTGTGCGTATTTTGTTGGCACAATGTAATTGAATGTCTTAAATCACCGCACTTGCTCAGCAACCACAGATGGAGCTCACAAAACTATGTAATGAAAGTGCTCAGGTGCTGTGTCGATGACCAGTCTTCCTGGAGCCAAGGCAAAACGGTTCAGAGCGAGAGGCAAACAGACGGAAATTCAAAAACACCTTTTATGTGCGTCTGTGGTTACTGTGAAAGGCTCACCTTAACTTTCATACAAAGCAAAGGGGGGGGGGGCGACTCCAGTCAAACTTCATTAGCAGCCGTGAAGTGAATAAGACGCAAGCAGAAGGTAGATGGGTTTGACACAGATCACACCTGCATTCATCATGTGACTGAGTCCAACAGAATGGCAACAGGAGAGACAAACAGATGGAACGAGGACACTAACTTGCACTGAAACATTTGGCGTATGTGTGCAGGTCAAGAGAGGGAGAGGCTCAGAAAGTATCTACTTGTTCATTTGCCACAGGGCCTGGCACCATCCCCTGTCTTTTCAGCATGACCTTCCTTAGTGCCATGGTAACAGAGGTCAGTAGTGAGTGCTAGGCAACAACCGTTTCTACGTGTAGTGCCTGACGTCAAAGCGACGACGATTCATCTCCACCGTCAGATGCCTGCGCCACAGCACTTCGTACCCAGAGAAAAAAAAGACAGTGGAAACGCAAAATCGTGTCCCTTTGCTGCATCTCCAGCAGTCCTTGCACTCCAGGAACACCAGGAATCTTGCAGCAGACGTTCCGGATGCGAAAACAAGACCGGAGAACTCAGACACGCGGTGGCCTCTCTGTGCCGCGAGGCGTTCGTCCGTCGCAACAAAGCAAATCCGGCCAGCCTCAGAGAAGACACGGCATGGTTTCGCATAAAAACACTGGGAACAGCGCCTGTGCCGTCAACCTAGAGATAGTATCAAGCGATACGATTCCAAGCCTTCTGGAAAGCTTCCCAAGAGACACCACGCAACATATGTACCATCTACAGTACTGTGGAACAAAACATGATATAGTCTACATGCATTGATGCCTCAGGGGAATCAGTATCCTGACTGACCATAACTGGCCAATGTGGATTCAAATGCTAATTTGCCCAGAAAGCATGTGCCTTACGTTGTGAATAAATACAAAGATGACGGTTTTGCCAAACATGCTGTACATTACTGGGATACTGGCAGCTAGGTAGAGGAAAGCAGGCGGTGAAACATCTGAGCCCTGCTGCATGTGTGTGAGCCTTTAAAACAATGCCGTATTTCTGTTCTCTGTAGGCTCAGGGTGACAAACCATGGACAAGGCATCTCATTACCAGGCGCTCATTAACTAGTGACATGGAAAAAGTACACAAGCCCTGATTACGCCTTAAATACTACATGGACATGGTGCTACATACCGGGGTTAGTGTTTTGACGCTCTGTCCTCCAACCTGCACAGGAACGATAACACAAAGTTAGCATGTCAAGAAAAAAAAAAATTCTCATGCTGAGCACCTTTCTTCCAAAAAGCCAACAAGGGAGATATTTGAGGAAGCATTACAGTGTTGTTATGGGCTATAATCTGATTTCTCATTAATCTCCCTCAGGAATTCAACAAGCTTGTTAAAAAAAAGTGTAAACAACACTAATCAGAAGCTAAGTCCCTGGTACGCAGTAAGAAAGTAAGGATTAATGCAATTTGGCATCCTATATATAAAAGTATTATTTGATGGACATTTGTCCTTCCTTAGGTACCAATACTTTTGTCCGCATCTGTACAAAGCAACCGGAACAAACATTAAGTAGTGAAGTAGCACATTGTTAAAAATGCAAAAACACCCTAATCTTAACCCTCTTCCTTTCTGCTCCCACAAAAACCAGGGGCTCAATGTGTCTGATTACACAGCAAACAGAGCCATCAGCTGTGACAGTCCTCATGAAACGGGCCGTTCGCGTATGAACAGGGACAACGAAAGAATGCTACAAGCTTTTGTTCTAGATTAAATATAAATGTTAAATCAAAGCATTTCAGAGGCCACACAAAAACGAGCCTAGATTGCAACAAGTTACAAAGACATGAGTTTAAGAGGCCCCCGTGTTAGCAGCGAGGCATTCTGGGAATCCGTTGACTGTGATGCAGCAGCCGCGACATGTCTGGCAGAAGGAATACGACGACTAACGGGGGCATTTTGAGGATGACAGCACAGACGCCAGCCACAGTCAAAGAACTCAAAGAGCATGTGGAAGGTGCTACACTGCTGATAATGCTCTTTGTGGCTCCTAAGGGGGGCTGGAAGGAAGGGGGGCTGGAAGGTGATTTACTCTGACCTCAGCCTGCATGGGTGGGAGGGAGCAATGAAAATTACTGCTATATAATTTACCGCTAGCCACCCTTTCTAATAACTAATTCTCATTGTCTAACTGCAGCCTCCAAGCACCAGTGGCCATGGTGGTCCACACAGAGCAGGTACGTAAATCACAGTTATAGCCACATTCCTACAGTCGTGAGACAGGGGCTCAGCCCAACAGGACTCTGGGAGGAGCTCACACGGCAACGGTCTGTCGTGAGGATCACAGCCATATTGTGGCTCTGAAGTGTAAAGGGTGCCTGAACGGGTACGGAGAGACACTTTACATACCGAGTTACTAAAGGACCCTCAGAACTCTGTGCCACTAATACATGGATCCACATACATGTCTGTGTCTAGAAGAGCTTAAAGATAAATGCTGAAAAATCTTACTGATACCCTGCCCTACATAAAAGCATCACTTAGTCTCAACAGTTCAGGCCTTTGCACAGTGTTTTTCCAAGGAAGTATCACCGCCAAACGTACAACTACGCCAAAATACGCAGTTCTGGAGATATTCTCAACCTGTACTGTCTAGATCAGAGAGCGTGCATGAAACCATGTCTAATCTAATTTGTAGGCAATAAAGGTAAGGTCAACCACTCTATAGGAAGTCAAGCAAAAACCCATTATCACCTGAAAATAAATGGCTCACGATCAGCTGGGCCTACTCACCATCTCTAGATAACGCTCTCCCTAAAGACACAAACTGGGAGCTGAGTCGGGGACTACTAGAGCTAATAAGTACAGACAGCAGTGCAGCACAGGGCTGTACGTACACACACACATACACACAACAAGTATGGAAACAGCAGAGGCTGCTGATCATGAACTTTGAATAAAAACAGTGGTGGGAGGGAAATCAAACATTTTGCAGAGGGGAAAAAATATATGTCAAATTAATTCAAAAAAGTCACAAGATATTTTATGTTAAATCTTCAGATTTTTTAAGTTAATGCAACTCGCCTCCCTCTCTGACCTCATCTTCACGCTATACATTGACGTCAGTATCAGACAGACACAAAGACAGAACCCCCGTCACACTTACGCTGACCTTCAAGCAGCAACATACATCATCTCTGACGTGCACCTCACGCTGCATGATGTACGCAGCAGTGACACCTACGCCTCCCCGTCTTCCCAGTTACATCTTTCAGGGCTGGGCGTTTTCATAGACTGGTCAACACATGTAGGACATAAATACTGCACCTATACACTGGATCTGTCCTCCCTAATGCTGCGACGTATTCATGATGATTTTCCGTTTTTATTAAATCAGTTTACATTATGTTACTGAAAACACTTTCAAATGTTTACCAATCATGGGGTAATTACATAATTATAGACACGTATTTAAGGGGTACCAGTCATTTTAGGAGCTGGTAGCTCAAACGTTATAACCAAACAGGTTAAACTCATTCAGTTTTATGGCAATTAAAATGTTTAGGGACCTTGTCAAATGCCATGGCAACCCACTTAATAAATATGTTGTTTACCACCCTAATTAGAACTGACGCACTGTAATACCACAGCAAATCATCAGTTTCAATTCCTTGCTTGATACAGACTTCTAGCATTCTTCCAGAATTCTTGGCCTGAAGAGCATCCCATAATAAACTGGCTCACCTATGAACCTGCTTTCTCTTCACCACTGAATGAAGTATCTCTCCCAGGCGGGGAGAACAAAAGAGTGCTCAAATCCATCTCGTCTGCTTTATTGAGCTCCGAGTGACCGATCATAGATGTGCAAGAAAACCCATAAAAGAAATGAAAACTGAAAACTTGTTGATATTTGGAAAGGAATTGGAAAAAAAGCCCATAATAAAACATGTATTAATTGCCTAATTCTATACTGCAGAGAGAGATATTTGCTATTGCGGCAAGTAATCCTGAAACGCAATGGTCAATTTTAACTGTTACTGACAAATATAACTTAACTTGGCAAAGTATAAGCATCTTACTATGGATTTGATAGAGGAAGGTGTACTAATGGTATGCAAATACCATCTGAATTTTGTGATTTCTCTAATGAAAAGCTATTTTTGCATTGATACAAGTACATCCACTGATTTTATTTATTTATATTTATTTATTTATTTTAGTGCCTTTGACAACAGAGTAGTCCAAAGTCACTTAAGCAACTTAACAGCCAGTTCATCCATTATGACTGACAAAAGAAAAACAGAACTAAAATCTCTACAGAAGAAAATATCTAATACAACACATGGGTAATATGACTTTTCTATCTGAATTGCACATCACAGAGAAGCAGTCTCTGAAATCTCAGTTTGAACACAGATGAATTAAAAAAAATTGGGGGGGGGGGGGATTTCCACAAAACATTTCCTATACTCATGCTTAAAATCCAGATTCCCGCTTTACCACTCAAACCACTGCATCCAGCCTAAAGTCTTTACGCTGAACACGCAGAGAAATTAAGTCATGGAATAATTAACACAGTTTTTATAAATCTGCTTTAGGGCCCAATTTGACTCAGACGCCATAATATGCAAATAATCAAAGCACTGACACAATGATAAAAAAGGGGGTTTTTCCAGTGACTAATTTATAGCTTGTGTGGCTAACATCTGTCACTTTTATCTCTGCTCTGTGCATGTGACCGTCTTTGTATGCCGGCCTTATCTGCACCTACCAGCTTGTCCTCCAGTACATTTTGGGGGAGCACAGGGTATAAGTACACCCGCCTCACTCACAATACACGACTACAAAGTGCATTACATGCACCCAGATGAAACACACCTGCAAAGTTGACTACATGTTGAGATGGCTACAGTTATTACTTTGGAAAATTGTCTAGACATTATGAAAAAAAACTTAAGTACACAGATCAAACGAGATCCAAGGATTTTAAGCCACCAAAGAAAGTGTGCTGAGCATGAAAATTTGGCAAACTTAAAAATAATGAAAACTATTGCAATTTAAAAGTGATTTGCTACATTGAATGGTGTTTCTAAGCTTTATCGGTTAGAGCAACTTTCAAACCAAAATATAACCACTTCGTTTTACACCACAAACCTGTGACATTTACAAAGGTCTGGCACAAGGAAAGCACCTCTCGTGTAGTCCCAGAGGCCACGGAGGAATCGGTCACCCAGAGGCGGCAACATCAACAAACAAGGACTTCGAAAATCCAAGCAAGTTCTCAAAAAAAAAAAAAAAAAAAAGCTGGTACTACGTAGCACCATGCTCTTAATCACAGGACTAGACTTCAGCTCCTTGCACAACTTGCTGGTCTGCAGGTTTACATACAGCCAGCATTATGCTTCCTCACTTCAAGAAGGAAAACACGCTTGTACTCTTGTCTTAGTTCCTCCTAAATAGAAGATAAACAGGGGGCTACAGCCCTATAAAACTGTGCATAAAGACATGAGCTTCTGTGTAACCCCTGCCAGTGCAGCTGATGCACGGGTTTAACAAGAAAACCTGAGAACAGCCTAATTACAGGGCAGACCGTGTGCCATGCTGAATCATACCCCTCTCTTCTCGCTTGGACACGGGCAGCAGCTGGTGCCAATCACTGTCGAGGGGGACAACCCAGTACGAGCAACGGCTTGTGCTCCTGGCGTTCCCACGTTCTGCTGGGAAAGGCAGACCAGCTGTGCTGCCCACGCAGGGCCTGCAAAACGCCCATCCCAGAGAACATCCATCATGCATGAGAGGAATCCCTATCCTCTCTGTACGTACCGCGTGGGCTTGTAAATGGTGCTACGGTTCGTTCGCCTACCGCAAGCACCTTCCCACAGTAACAAAGCTCCACCCTTCCTGTGCAGAAGCTTCCAAACAACCTGGAATTTAAACTTTGTATTTACAGCTTTGAGGGGTGTTGAAATAATGGAGAACTAATAAAAATCTCAGGTCCCAGAAGGGGTCGGCACTGAGGCTGGCATGATTTCCTTAACCATCAATAACAGATCGCTTTGATCTTTGTAAAGCTCTGAATTCTAGGGAAGTAAATTTCTGAATATGTAAAAAGCTAATGTTTTACAGCAAAATGATAAAGAAGGCCCAGTAAAAATTTGTCACCTCTTAAGCGAGAGCCTAATCTACAACAAAAGGTGGTACTTTTATATTTCATCCAAAACTGACAAAAATAAGTAGCGCAATTAATTTAATATGCAGTTACACAAACAGCCACAGAGCAGAAAACATTTAAGTGCACAATGAGTATTCTAACAATAACAAACACGCCGTCAGTGACTAAACGTATCACGCAAAACTACAGATGAGAAAACAGATATCAGATCATGTCCAACAGGCAGAAAGGCAAAAACCCATTTCCCCCAATTAGAGACAGCTGATGACACAGCTGACCTATTAAAAATCAAATCACATCATAGACCAGTACCCAAACACCGTGGGAACACCATTATATTTCATGCAGTTATTCTGACCCAGTCGTTTCCTGGTTAAATTGACGTCCGATGGCATTATTAATTTTGAGTGATTTTCTGTCTCGTGTTCCTTCATCACACCGTTGTTCGCCAAGTATCCCGGAGGGATTTGAACAAAACGGTTTCAAATAAGCAATCACGGCACAACGTTATTGAAAGCGATAAACCTGTGGTGCATAGTGAATTAAATAATCCCATGCAAACGGCAGCCATCAGGGCTGGCCTGCCCTCTTCCGCACCCCAGGCTCCTGTATACGTGTCACCTGCGAGACCAGGTCGAAGTCCCACAGAGGGAGTGGCACGGCGATCACTATGGAAACAGCACCCCACCACACCACACCACACAGCAGGTGCGATTAAAATCGCAGGTACAATGTGAGAAGGCAACCACAGACGTGGTGCTAAGTGCTTGAAGGTCATCTGAAAGTGAAATTAGTGCCTACGCCATGAAATACCCAGCATGCACATGTAGAAATTGCCATCCCACACTCCATCAGATGACCTGCATCTATATGCTGCACACATTGCTTTGATCTTTACTGTTAAGCCCAATTTATCTAAGTCAAGTCCAATATTGGAGGGTGTTTTGACAATGTACATAAGGACTTTAGACATAGGTCATTCACAGATCAGTCAATCAACAGTTGCTTGAGACACAATCACCTCTACAGTATTGTACAGTCAACACTCTGATTAGACTAATTACAAAGCAGTGTGGAACTGAGCCTCTCAGAGACATCCAGTGTGATTTTGAGCAGGAAGAGCTGGGGCCTAGCTATCACCAGACACTCTAGAGAGCAAACTCTGCAACGCAAACAATTTGCTTTCTTCACATGTTCTATAATTACCATAATCAATTCTGGCTGAAGGTTAATTAAAATGTGTTGATTTATTTCATCAATCCTAGTTAAATTTTTACTCGGGGCTAATTTAGGTGAGGAGCTCGCATTTGCTCATTACACGTAGCGGTGTCACTACAGACGTGTCTGCTCTGCTCAGCACACACGCAACCGCTGTCTCACTCTCCGGGTCGCGTTTCTGCCCAGAATCCAGCAACCCGGCAAAATCCGGCCAGGACGCGGTCGCAATAAAGCACTGATGTGCACTGAACATCAGTGTTGGACATCCCAGCTTCCCTTTGTCACAGTCTCCTCTTGAATCTGGTCATACTTCAACCTTAGCACTTTTTTCGCATATTTAAAAGTATACTAGAATAAGCACTGCTTGTTTCAGAGCGAACACTTCCTGAAAAAGACATACACAATACATTTATAGAAACTTTTTTCAGTGCAGCCTGAAATCATGAGGAATAAGCAATTCTGGAGAAGTGATTCAAGGTGCAATTTCAATATGGGGAGACAGTCAGTGTTACAGATGCTTTCTCGAATGAGAATTCCAGAGATAGGGGAGTAGTTTGATTAAAAGCTCTAGAATCCACAGTGGGCAAGGGGGCTGGGGGGTGTGAAGAGACAAGATGTAGACGAAGAACAGAAGGGGGCCTAGGACAGAGCTTTGGGGAACACCACTGGTGACAGGGAAGGACCAAATGAAATTTCTTGAGCTCAACAACTTGGGTATGATGTGAACCAGGTGACAGGGATGCCAGTGAGTTCAATTTTGGCTAAGTGGTTCAGCCAAATCTTGTGCAAAAACGGTGTCAAAGGCTGCACTCAAATTAAGGAGGATAAGGAGGGTCCGGCATCACCAGCCATTAATAGGTCATTGGTGACCTTTACCAAAGCTGTTTCCATACCATGTTTTGGACAAAACCCAGACTGAAATGAGTCAAACTGTCACTGAGGTGAGCACAAACCTGTACTGCAACTGCATTTTCAAGAATCGAAGATTCAAAACTGGATGACAATTATTGAGATTGGTACCAGGTTTCTTAAGAATTGGAATTATTCCAACTGTTTTATTTTAAAGACAGGCAGACATAAGAGATGAGTAAATAATACAAATGATAAAGGAGGAGGGTGAGGATATACAGGCTTTTAACAGGCGAGCTGGCAGAGGATAAAGCTGATATGTGGAAGATTTAGGTGTGTGAATAAAGTTAGAAATTTCAGATTCAGTAAGAAGTTCAAAAGGAGAGAGAACCATAAATCAGATGTAATCTTTAATACAGAAGCAAGGTTGGTAATCCATAAACAGGAAACACAGCGCCCAGATTATATCACTACGAGTAGGAGAGAGTGTGAGAAAATTCAGCCTTTAAAACCTCGATTTAGAGTTTATTGTTTCACAAAATCATACTCCTTAAAAATCAGTTATTCCAAAAACAACAAGAAATATCTATTAAACCAAAGGGAATGTCCATATTGCTGCACTTAAAACACAATTTTTGACATTTTCACTATTTTTGACATTCCACATTCTCGCTGTTTTTTTTTTTTTTTGGTCCTGAAATACAAAAATGGAACAAATCATTTTGACCCCTGTATCCACATGGTAGCAATTTATGCAAAAAGCAGCTTTCTGGAGCAGAAACCATGCAAACCTCTGCATACCAAAAACAGCACTGTGGGAGGACTTTTTTTTTTTTTTTTTTTTTAAACCACCAGCAAATATTTCACAAGTATATGTTTTATTAAAATGCAGGTCTACAGGTTTCAGGCTTACACTTTACCCATCAGTACCTGTATTACGGCCGGACGCTTTACAAGTAACAAGGCAAAGACCATTACAAAATACTACAGTGAACATTTAAAGCTTGTATATCTGCTTATACAATTTGGCATTCTAGGAAAGACTCTTATCAATACATATAACCATAAATAACATTTCAATCGTATTGAAGTTTGGTAATACAGGCAGAACGACAGGGCTTTTCTATCAAAGTCAAACTGAATTATGTAACCAGACTTCAGATTACATTCACAACACACACCATCTCTATAAAATGAGTGAAACACCCCCCTTATGCCAAGTCAAAAACGGGACCATCATAACTGCACAGAGCCTATTTCTTAGTTTAATTCTGATACACTGTTGAGGACTTAACAAAGGTCCTTCAAACACTTTTTTTCCCTAACAGTATGTAACACTTAAGGCATTTTCTGGGGGAATTTGGACATTTAACCTTCATCTGCATCAGGAAAAAGTCATTGCCGTGGAAACGGTGACTGCCTGCCGTTGTTCTGTACCGTTACCTCATGCGACATCACTGGCCTTGCCTCTCTTAATGGTAACGTGTGACCAATGCGCGGTACGCAGCAATCCTGCCCCATTTGTAACAGAAACCTTCCCTGCTCAAACACAGACACCACCTTTCAAATACCACAAAAATAAAATATCTACATCAACTCCATGTTTTCATACCCATAATCTATACATTTCTGTTGAGTGAATTAGCTCAATGTCCTATATAATAGATAAGCAATGAAGAAATTCAACGGAACAAAAACTACGGTCTACAACCTTCGGACTCTCCCGGGGAAGATGAATTAAAACACAAGGTCTTTAAACTGAAGGACACGGGTGTAAAAATAGGCACACAATCTAGCTAGCACCGGCAGCATTAGGACCATTCTAGCAAGCACCTTTAGAAGCTTACTAGCGAAGCACTGTATCTATTTCTCACACAGAGCAGAAGGATGCCACACTCGTGGGCCACACCAATTTTCCTCCTCTAAGGCATAGGAGCTGCTGGAATATGACCAGCACAAATAAGCCTTTCCACTGGGCCATTTTGGTTGAGGCATGGCCTCTTCCAATCACAAACACTGTAGATAATCACTTGTGTTCAAACAATTTTGCTTGGAGACAAAGGGAGACAGACAGAGACAGAGAGAGACCCTTTACGTCTTTTGAGAATCAGGATGCCTCAACATTTGTAAAAACAGGCAGCTACTCTGGGTGCGTTTCATGTGTCCACTCCCCCTCCTGATACAAATGACCTTTTCAGCAACTCAAGAAGTAAAATCATAAACAAAACAAGCAGGAGTGAGAGGAGATGGCGCTGATGCTGTGATCAGCTCAGGCCGTCCGCCCTGCTCGGTCTCGTGACGGCACGTGGGCTGCGCAGTGCCGTTCTGCACGTGTGCTGCTACAGCGCACAGCTGCTGACTCCAAGCCCATCCTCAGAGCACCACGCAGATGCACGTCTGCTTGGCACTATGGCTAATCTCCAGGGGAGGGGGGGGGTCCATGTGGCCAGATCAGAGTGAGTGAGTGCATGCGTTTGAGAGAGAGAGAGAGAGAGAGAGAGAGAGAGAGTGTGTGCGCGCGCATGCAGAGGGCGTTCCTACAGCTTATTCTGTGTGCCGCTGTCTCCGTGGCACAGCCCCTACCTCTTACCCATCCTCCTCCGGATCCCTGCAGACAATCTGGGTATGGATGGACAGGTTTGCGATTGCTAATATTTTGGAGACAAGTATGCTAAATGTTATTAAATCACAAAACCAATCTGTTCAATTTTCTTTCTCTGATCCATTCAAGTACACCATATTTGTTTTGCAAATACATTTTTATCATGTAACGAATCTAACAAAATGACACTAATTTGTGTAAACAAAAATAAATGCTAGCATAAAACACATGGATCAATCATCGAGCAAAAAAATGCTATTACACATGAATTATTTACACGCTAAAGTTACAAATAAAACTGTGGATAAAAAACAAACAAAAAAACATGGGAAAACTTTCACATCTTAATATTCTCTAAACAGGGTTAATCAATTTCAACCAAAAGTGAAAGACGACAATATGAAAACAGAATTTATTCAAACTCTTATTTCTGCATCATTCATACCTTCTGCCCTCATGTTCCAAAGTGATTTGCTAAGGCTGAACACCATTATACTGAGCACTGCATTCTGCCGACAGCTAAATACGGCTCCAATCGTTTTTGGAACCAGCCCCATTTGGACTCCAGGCCGAACAGCTGGAACATCTGCAAGCTTTTGCCTCTTAATAACAACCTGGAGGAAACTGATTGAGTGCAATTTCCTCACCCTCTCAGAAACAAGCAATTTCACTAGAAAGAAGCCTTACGTGATGAAAGCTTTACACCAGGGTGGCTTATCAAAGAATTAAGTCTAATTCTGTATAATTGAATTCAGCAGAAGGGGGAAAAAAAGGAGAATTCTTAAAATGTAAATTGATTCTGTACTACAGCAGTTCAAATTCTTTTCTCACAGGCGAGTGGTGGGTGACGAATGGGCATAGTTTGTGAGCACCGGCTTTGATGGTTCTACGAAGTGTCCATTCAGGAGATGCTGCCACTCCAGTGGCAGATTGCCTCCACAAGACCAGGCCTAAACAGTCCTTTTCCAGTGGATGCAAACTGCAGTATCTTGACCAGCAAGAGTGCTGGTTAATCACGCATGACTTGGTCCCAAAAGTGTTGTTCAGCACTGCTTAACCCAACAGAAAGGTTTGCCTACTTTAGATACATCAACATCATCATACCTACACCTGTGGTAGCTTCCATTCTTTGCAGTAATCAAGTGTAAAAAACACAACGTGTTTATTACGGGGTGCCAGGAAGCACATGCTTTCAAGTGGAACCCTTTAATTTAGCACTTAAGTAAAAACTACAGGGCCCTCAACATGCCAACACCATCGCCTACTCCAGGAGCGGCAACAAGGGAAGACTTGATAACGCCGTTTTAGGAGCGAAACCCACCCATGATGATAAAAGGCTTTATAGACATTTCAAACAATAGGGGAAAAGCGTGAAAGAACAGCATGAAAAGGCGAAACGGAGGCGACATTCAGCGTTCTTATTCTAATCCCCATCTGAAAGAACTCCTTTACAATACCTTTCATCAGACAATCGCTCCCAACCAACGTTCAGAGCCAGGTGCTCTACTGTATCACTAATGCACTCCATTACTCAGCCACTTACAGTAAGCGCACGAGTCATTTTGTTCAGAGGAAGAGTTTGAGCAAGTTCCACTTTTGTATACCGAAAACATAGACAATCAAGTTTATTTGATGTTGTCCCCGTATCACTAAAAAGAATTACCAAATCAACGTACACGTGTTGCTTATATAACAAACGGATCGGAATTAATCGAGGTCTGAGATTGCTGGTCCAGCCTGGAAGCACCTAAACGTGTGCCGCTCCATCTGTACAGTGCAGGTAAAGCCATATCATAAAACGGCAAATAAATAAATAAATAAATATTTTAAATAACATAAAAATCAGAGTGATGTCTGCATCCATTAATATTTACTACCCAGAACCAAATGCTGTGACTTTGATCTGCTTCCTTTCACATCCTGTCAGAGGTCTGTCTACACGCTGTCGTGGTGACAGCTGAAATCAATCTTCGCAGCTTGTCGCTTCCGCTTTGAATTATCTGCATTAGCAATAAGGCTACACGGCAGCAGCTGTTAAAGGAGACGGCCTGTGAGCGCACCAGGGAAACCTCTCAAAGCGCGTGGCTCCAACAAGAAACCTCATTGGTTCCCTATTAATTACATGCGAATATACTTGTTCACTGCTACCAACCAGCTGCCTGAATCAATTCCTTCAGGCAAGCTGATGAACTATTTTCAGATGTGTCTGGGGGTTTATTTTACATGTACATAGGGATGTTTTCGCATATTTATTGTAATATATATTTAGCTGTTCATTGGCTTAAAAAAACAGCAAAAGTGAGACAACCCACAGCGCCTGGTTTTTACACTCACCAGAGGATCAGACAGAAACCAAAGTGACAACACACAATTATTCCGGTTGTTTACCAACTACTCAAAGAAAAAAAGAAAGAAAAAAAAAAAAAAAAAGTTAGTTACTTTCAGATGCACTTGTTCACCATTATGAAACATACCAACAGGTGCAAAAAAAGGATTTAAATAAACACAGCTAACAATATATGGATGAGATTTGATGCAATGTCACTAGACACCCTGCCATGTCACCACCAACACAGTATACAGTAAACTGTAGCATTTAATCCCATCAATGCATTAATTACAATGTTTAACTAGATCATGTGACACGTTATGAGCAAGTGATACAACAGCCTTGTTAGAAACAAGTACCATGGCAACAAACTGGAGTGAAAACCCGTTTGAAATATTTAAATTTAAGACATAATTTAAACTTAACGTCATAAATCACACCATTTTTTTTTTTTTTTTTTTTTTTTTTTTTTTACGCAGCATCCATCAGAAACAAAGTAATAAACCAGAAAATCACTAATAGCGATCATTTCATAAATGCCTTTCACAACCTGTATGTTTAGCCCAGAGGGCCATTCAGAAAAACGGTAGTTATGTGAAATATTGGACGCTTAACACCGAAACCAAGCATAGTGTCATACGTGCAGGCCTGAACACACAATTAAACATCAAAGCGGCATGGCTACACAGAAGATAACACATGCTAATTACACACCAGTCAACTGATGCAAGCTGACAAACTGACAATTAAAACCAGATTCTAATGAAAAAGGAAAGGAAAAGCTAATGGTGTTCAGTTCATTGGCAGTAATTAAAAATGTGTCACCACAAACAGACTTCATGGGAGGCCTCATCTTAGCAAAGAATTCCTGACTAAAAAGTAGACTAAGACATCAGAAGCCAATTACATACACACACACACCGCTGTCCAAATTCACACATCTTTTTAAAAGCTTTTCAGCTTTAAATGAAAACTGAATATTTTAAAACTGCAGTTAAGTTTACTGAGCACAGAACATGAAAACCATCA
This sequence comes from Chitala chitala, assembly GCA_025773905.1. Lineage (NCBI taxonomy): Eukaryota > Metazoa > Chordata > Actinopteri > Osteoglossiformes > Notopteridae > Chitala > Chitala chitala. The sequence continues at coordinate 23,672 of JABJVR010042296.1, forward strand.
TTATGAGCGCTCACGCCAGATTACACAGTTAGGCTACATACACATTTTACACTTCATATTGTGAAAAGGAGCTTTGGGGGGGGAGGGGATTTACTGAAATGCATGTTAACCAGCATAACTATTTGTATGGAAATAGTGTGTGTGTGTGTGTGTACACACAAACACACACACACACACACACACACACACACACACACACACACACACACAATACCAAAAAGCACAGACATTCACAACACGTTAAATGGGAAGATGCTTACATCTGACATTTATATAGTCAGCATCAGTGCATTGCAAATACAGACTTTTATCTGTACATCTGAATTTGTTTGTGGTGCTTCAGCAACAATACCAAGAATGAAGAATCATAAATATACATTTAAAAAAAAAAAAAAGAAGTTTATTTTTAAGAACAACCTTGGGGGAGAAGGAGTGACGGCACATGCCTTTAGGTCAGGAGGATGACAGGACGCACTGTACATGACCCGAGCTCTAAAACATCGCCGGTTTCAGACTGCGATAGCCCTGATCTTAGGAACCAGAGCGATGGGGGGTAAACATAGTGCTTGAATTATCTCTAAGCGCAGAACAGCAAGAAACACGTAATTAGATATTTAATTACTGTCAGGAGTGCTGATGGCTGCATTACATTTTTATAGTGGTTTCAAATGTCACATTACACCGAGGATGTTGGGACTACATACTTTGGCTGACTCTACACTACACTGGGGACACTCACCCACAGACATAACTCGGGAGAGGGTGAGCTCAGCCAAATCAAAAAACATCAGGGGTTACAACCTTGTCAACTGGCCCACTCCCATTGGTCTGTCCCATTTCTGCTTTAACTCCCAGCAATTTCTCCACCCCTCCCCCCACCTGCAGAGCAATAACTATGCTCCTGCAGTAGGCTGTCCCCACACCCCCATCACAACACCGATGCACAGAACAAGAGAAAAGCTGTTTATGACGCATAATAATCTGTTGACCCTGAAAAGACACCCCCATGAGAGAGTCCCTAGCTCCATGGCAACAGAACCCACTCCCCCCTCAATGGTAGGGCAGGAGGCGCGTGACGAAAGAACGGCAGTAGCATGCACCGTGGCGGCACTGCCACCATGCACGTACTCATACGCTCACGCACATGTTTGCTCGCCAGAGGTGAAGTTCACAAAAAGCCAGTGACAACGGCACTCATGAGACGGTAAAGTGGGCAGTCACCTTAGTGAGGGCCACACACAAATGATGATGGTGTGTGTGTGTGTATGTGTGTGTGTGAGTGAGAGAAGATGGAATACGTGAGAATGCGGGCTCAGAATTAGCACCACAACACTAAGCTTCATGCTGTGCCACTACAATACAGCCACATCAGGGGGGAGAGACGTTTTCTGGTCAAAAACCCTTCAGTCACCAGTGTATCAGTACAGATTCAATCTGAGGATATTAAGGTACTGCAAGAGGCAGCCTGGTCCATCCGTTTACATGTTAATGAGGAACTCATCGGATTCCCAATTCTGAGCTACGAGGAAAGAAGAGGTGTGATCATTTATAAGATGTTAATAATTAATTATTCATTTAGCAGACGCTTTTATCCAAAGCGACTTGCAACACTTCACACGCGTGTTACAATGAGCTGATGCTGAGTGTTTCGCTCAAGGACGCACCTAGAGGCTGGGTTGGAATTCAAACCAGGAGACTTCCACATCCCAGCCTGATGTCCTACCCACTGGAGCCACCAGGTCGCTCATGTTACGAATGATAACACAGTACGACACACAGGTTATCGTGGCCTCAAAGGTTACCACAACAGTAGTAACAGTTTGCTATGGAGCTGCTAGAGTTCGTATTATTTGCTAACCCCTCTCTAAACTCTCTCCTTCTGCATGTGGTCACCCGGTGCCCGCCTGGGCACCATCTGAGCGGGATGACTTTGTAGAGCGGCTGACTCCAAATGTATCCACTTGGACAAAGATCCGCCAGAGGGACACCGAAGGCCAATGAGATCGGCTTCAGCACCAGCAGCAAAAGAGGACTGAATTGTGCTATTTATATCATATTACTAGGAACAATCCAACTCTCTATAAGTCTCACTACTATCTGTAATGTTAGGATGCCCAGGAGGGGCTGGGCAGCCAGTCAACCTTGGGTCCCCAGAGGTTTTTTTTCTTCACACTGGAGTTTTTGGTTCCTCTCCTCCGTTGTTGTCTGGCTTCATTCATTTGTATTAATTTGTTGATATCTGTAATTTTCTGTGTAAAGTGCTTTGAGGCACATTGTTGCGAAAGGCGCTATGTAAAAATAAATTGAATTGAATTGAACATACGCTAAAATAAATTGACTATTCCTAACTATTCCTGAAGAGACACCTGATGAGCACAAAAAAAAAAAAAAAAAAAAAAAAAAAAGACGACATCCTCCACAACAAATGGCTCCTCTCGAAATGGGACGCCCTTGTTCCCCTAACTGCGAGCGGCTCCGCTCAGAACGGGACACCTTTATTTACTTCATCTCTCTGCATTGTCTCAGCAGCCGACAGGCACACCTGAATGCTGCATGGCTGCAAGTCTTATCGCTGTGTTGTGGTGGGTTTATGCTCCAGAATTAATGAAAGCACTTTGGACCAGTCCATGGTGACCACCGCCAAGGCACTAAAAATGCAGGCGCAGTTAGTGGGTGTGGCAGACTGCGGGCCTCAGCAGGCCGAAGGCTGTGCTTCTGCATTGTATTTCACTTCAATCACAACAAAGCAGGAGGCTAATTAAGCAGACAGACTAACGAAAGCACTTGTCAGTAAATAATTATTACACATCATTTGGCATTTTAAAAACCCACTGCTACCACCAGTCGTCTCGAGATAAATTTTTCCAAAATCAAAACTGGAGACACTTAACACTTTCATGCATGAATTATGAAAACCACAGTCAGGGTTTTTGTTCCATCCTCCTCAGTGTTTTTATTACTCTTTGGGCATGAAAAGAAAAAAAAAAAAAACTGAACATTTTTATTTTTACATGCATTTTTCAAGGAGTTCTACATATGTCCACTTGGGTGGACGGCATGGGTTTGTTTACAAGAAATAGCTTTTAAATAGCTGTCCACTGTACTGATGGCTAAGCATGAAAGGGTTAAGTATAGTTTTAATACAGACAGCAACGAACAGTTACTTAGGACGGCATGGCGAAAAAAGCTGCCGTTTACTGTCTCTGCAGACACCACAAACTGACATCGTTCAGAACCAAGACAACCCACAAACAATTTTTCATAAATATTTCAGGTTTGTTTTGAATTTTTCATCCAGAATTCCATTTTAAATTATTCATAAGTAAAATAGAAGTTGGGTCTATAAATGCACTAGAACCAGTTGAAAGGATGAACACAATGTCACCGAGATGCACAGCAGGAAAACAGCCAACACACTGTCACGAAAACACGTGCACAAAACCAAGGCCAGCAATGCAGGTCGGACTGATCGGGAAATGACATGGGGGGGCACTTGTCACATTAATGACTTTTTTTTTTTTTTTGATTAATGGCCACTCGTATCCTCTTATAAGGAACTTGCCACTTGTTAGTCAATCCAATGTCAGGGAAGCTACTTTCTAAAACCAGTCTTTCAGGTACAACCTTTTAGAAGCACATCATAAATTGAGGCGAAGTGCTTTTACCATACGCTAATTTATGGGCTGTCCTTTCACAACACACACAAACCCAAATCAGCGCAGGAGCTTGTACATCAAAGCAACGTGCTCTGTAGTGCCATAAAATCATCGGACAGACTCGCTTATCGTTGTGTAATTAAACACAGCAGACAGCATCTACAGGGAACAGGACGGGTCTCAAAGGTATACGTGCTTGCAACCAACCTGGCAACCTCTAGCTCAGAGACAATTTCTCTAATGTCCATCTGACAGCTGAAAGACTACAAATATTCTGCATGATCGTTGTAATAAATCTACACTATATAATCTATCATATGATCGAGTTCAATCCAAATTGAATTCAAAGTGCTCAAAGGAGAAAAAAAAATAAAATTATATACATCACTTCGAACCCTACACCTAAAGGTGAACGACTTCCTAAACTCGTCATAGTCATCTAAAATCCTAAGGCAGGAATGAGGACAGTGTATGGGGCTCATGTCAAAGCCACCGTCTGAGATACACATACACAGCATCCTGTGAGAGCCCTCTAGTTCGTTAAATACATTGTATTGGAAAGAATGATTCATATCTTCAGGTTTCTTATGAGATGATCTGACCCCTCACCCCTCTATCTTTCATTTTCTGTTTTGAGTGGGAGTGTGGGTGTGCATTTGGGGAAGCAGATGAGGAAAAGATCAATTCTCTCATAAAAAGAATATTAGATGTTCTGGCTTGGCCATGTAAAGAACATCTTCAAGGAACCAAGAGAACAGGGCGAGCACCACCTGGCACTGCTCCCTGGCTCTTTGGTCTTTCTTCGTTCAAAGTGGAACTGCTGCAGTTGTGACATTGGGCCTGTAGAGCAGCCTGTGTCCTCAACAGAACAGAACACCTTGGTTCAACATTCTACCCCTACAGTGCTGAAGAAACAAGAGAACGCCTTCACTGTTTACCACCACTCCAGCAGGTTGAGACATCGCGGGTGGTTCAGCACCATCAAAATGCTCTTCAGCCAAGACTGCTCCACTCCCTTCCTCCCCCTGTTCTCCAGGCGGTACGACGCAAAGGGATTATCTCCGTCACCGAGGGAGTCTTCGTCAGCCCGCTTCATTACCCGCCGTGGTGACAGCAAACGCCAGGATACAGTACACCAGCAGGAGACAGACAGCATCTCCAACAGTTAACCAAGACCACCTCTTCAAACCACTTTACACAGATAATAAGCTGCAATCCACCCGGGCTGTATTTTTTCCCCTTTGTATATTTATTTATTTTTGGTTGCCAATGCAGGCTCTGAGTCATCCTGAACACAAAAGCAAGCCCAAATCCCTCCCATAATCTGCATAGCGGCCCTGAGGAACTGCAGCACGCTGTGCTATCACACCAACAATGACAAACCTTGACACTTATTTACCGAAACATGTCTGGGGGGAGGGGGGCTGTCTCCCCCGCCACCAACAAAGGCAAATATCACAGACGACAATGGTCAGCAGTGTTGTTGTTATTCCAAACAGGCCAAGTCCTTGAAATGAACTTTAAAGGAAGACATCCCTTTCTGGGAGGAAATGCAGAAGCATCTCTTAAGGCTAAGCTCTCCATGTAAACTGAACAGAACAACATAATAAATTTAATAATAAAGGGAGGATTCAGCAACGGACACAAAAACCGAATCTGTTACGTACATCCTCACCTGACTTCTTTGTAATACTTATAGCAGTACCTTGGTATGCATGTTTTGGCTTTCAGTGTTGGCTTTCCCAGCAATATAACCTATATGGGCCATTTGTCAGGTCACATTTGCTCACAGGTGGCTCTGGGGACACCCTGGTTACTGGGATCCTTGAATAATTGGATGCCAGAGGACACTCTGCTAACAGCCAGTTATTCTTGCGCAACTTTGGCACTTCTCAAACTCCTAGTGGACAGCAGGGTGCAAAGAACAGTAATGGCACAACGTGGAGCCCACGGTCGCTAGTGACAAGCCAGAGAAACGTACTGGAGAGCATGTTCAAAGAGTCTCACGTAGCCAATGGCTCAATGGGTAGAACATCAGGCTGGGATGCAGAAGTCTCCCAGTTCAAATCCCACCCCAGGCACCTGGTGTGTCCCCTGAGCAATACCCTCAGCGCTAGCTCCCTGGGCACTGAGTAATGGCTGCCCACTGCTCCCCCAGGGGAAGGGTTAAAAGAACCACTTTTACTGTAACGTGTGTGTGTGTGTGTGTCGTTTGTAAGTCTTTTTGGAAAAAGGCGTCTGCTAAACAAATGTAGTCTGCATCATTGAAACCAACAACATGCAAAATGATCATAATTGTAAACAATTTAGAATCAGAAAAATTTCAAGGGGAGGAGGGGTTCCCTAAGCAATTAAAAAGGGCAATATAAAGTAGAAGAAAGAAGAAAAAAAAAAAGTGTACAAATACTACAGGATAAAATACACTGTAGAATTGTATACACTGGTAGCTGTTAACCAACCAAACACTCTCTGATCTGCATGGCAGAGTTGTGTGTTCAGCAATCCAGACTAAGTTAGTGCTCAGAAGAAAGGGGCAACAGTACCTACACACTGACAAAGCTGCAGCTTCAAACTCTTCCTTCGATCTGGACCTGAGCTAAATGGGTTGGCTCGTCCTGAAGGCAAACACCTAAACAGCCACCTCCTGACAATCCTGAGACAGGTGACATATACCGCACTAAAAATATGGCACGGTATGGCACGGCACGGCACATCTCTGCAAGGAGTCACCGCTACTGTGCTGCACTGACATGGTACACCAAGGGTCCAGCTGCTTTTTTGTGCCACTTGTTTCCTCTCCTCCTGGAACAACGACGGCTTGAAATTTTAACACTAAATAAACGAGCCTCACCTCTTGGGTGTCTTAAGTCAGCTTGCTTTTCATTGCATCCTCCTGTAGTTAGAGTTTAGAAACCAAACTGTTGCCAACATGCTGGTGTTCAGTACTGAAACGAAACAGGCTGCGGATGGCTAACGGATCGAGTCATCTTACACTTCAGTCATCTTCCCCAATGTGTTCACATCTCCTGTGGGCTGGGATCAGCAACCCAGTGCTTAAACAAAAAACAGGACAGCAATCATCGCAGAAGGCAGTCCAGTATCAAACGAACAAGCCAGGTAATTATCTCTGCCAAATTTTCAGGACCTCATCATGATCTAAAACCATATTTCTAAACCTGACACATCCTCCAAAATGCATTACACACACACACACACACACCTTTCCAATTTAACCAGTTAAGACACATGACCTCCTTATCCTTCTCACCCACCAAAAAAAATAAAAAATAAATTTTTTGGATTCAAATGGTTTCACATTAAAGCTGTCTGACAAACCTTCACTTGCGCCAGTGCTTTAAACAGCAGCGCCCAGCCTACTTCACCCTCCTCTGCTTAACCTTCCCGTCCGCTCAGTCTGAACAGGCAGCTCAGCGATGCTACGCTCTGTGTCTTTAAAGCGAAACAGGAGGAACCACAATAATTAGGACAAACAAAGAGAGGTGTTCTGATGGTTCTCGCTCCTCCACCCTTGTTGAATTCAGGTCCACAGCGGTCGTGAAAAGTGCATATATGGAAGATGGTTCTAAGTACTTGGCTCACTAGTTAAATCAGCGTTGCCAAATGACAATGCTGTACAGGAACACAGCCGGTTCTGTTTCACAGCAAAGCACTTGCCATACGTTGTACTAAAACTAGGGATGCGGTATTTGTTTTATTTTGCTATTCGAATATTCGAAGCGTCTATTCGAATATTCAAATTTTTCGCTTACTGATGACTGATGACCGATGACATCGCGTGGCATTCCACGCCACGCGGTAATCAGCAACATCGATCGAGGCCAGCAACACTGCCGTATACATTTCGCTACGTTCGACAATTCGTATAGGCAACGCGTTGGCTGCTAGTCGAGTCTCCTTCTTGTTCACTGACGGCGTTTGTATAATAAATGTTCCCCTCCTTCCCCTCAG
>JABJVR010042307.1:0-31291 GCA_025773905.1 Chitala chitala
CTATAAAATGCTGTAACAAGAGAATTTCCCCACTGTGGGATCAATAAAGTTCAATCTAATCTAATCTAATCTAATCTTATATCTCTCAAAAACGTTGTTTCAAAAGATTCCGAAATGTTCTTTGTATGCATGTTTTAACCATTTTTGCATAAAGAATTTTATGGCCAGTAGCTGGTTTGTCATTTTTTTTAATCAACTTAAAATAAATTCTCAATATCTCTCTTATGCCATTTGGTATCGGTATCAGTAACGGTCAATTTTGTACAAAATACTTGCATGGTATCGAATTGAAAAAAATGTCAGTATTGCACATAGCATTAATATAGCTGCGATCCCTAGAACATGAAGTTGACTTACGCATTTGTAAAGGGTAGAATACTGCTCCCTGGCGGTGCACGTAATGCATTATTTGCAATTTTATAATGAATTCCTAATAGTAAACCTATTAAAAGTGACGTTACTATCCTCTTTATATGCGACCGATATCTTCGTCCACGATCAAGGTTCAGCTTGCTTTTCATTTGCATTACCTGCATGATGGGCTATCGGACAAGGGGTTAATTCAGTACATGTTTTTACATTGGCAAATTACTAGTTTACTTAATAAACTGTTATACACTTATCAAATCAACTTTTATTTATATAGCGTCTAACAACAACAAGTTGCCCTAGGTGCTTTACAAAGCATAACAATACACAAACAAAACACAATGACAACATAACACAAAGAACTAAAAGATTACAAAACCTGATAAGAAAAATATGGGTTGTTTCCCGCATAGTCGTGTAGATTTCATTAACTGTCTACTGAAGCCGAAGTCCAGGTATTTTATATATATAAATGAAGACCATATAACTAGTTGTTAAAGTGTTAAATTGATATTAGGGAATGTTCAATTTTTAAAATTTCGCCTAGGGCCCCACAAATCCAGTTATCTTAAAATGCTATTAAGTCACCATTTGTACAATACTGTCAGTAGGACTTTTACTGAATATTTACGCTTAAAAACACAATGGCATTACTTACTCTAAACCCACCAAACAGTGAGACCATTAACTGCAGCTCAGAGAGCATGTGACTCCTAAAGGCGCAGCACTGTGACGTCACGATCAGCGCCGTCCGTACCACTGTAGAACAAACGTTAACTGTGAGATAAACACTTGAGAAGCCCAGGTGTCATTCCTGCCAGAGATCTGCATTAAATAGGTTATTGTTTATAGCAGTTTTTTTTTTTTTTTTTTTTGCAGAACAACAAGAAATGAACTAAAAATCTTAAAGCCTTATACTACACTGGTATGGTCGCCACGATTTTAACTGTGTTTTGAGGCGAAACGCCTGTTATTAAACATGGAGCCGGGAGATGGTTCACTGAACAAGGGAAAAACGTTTCACGTCGGTACAAGGAGACATACCTCCGTGGTGAATATGACACCCAGTAAGCAGACTGCGGATCTAAAACCAGACAGTGTGGAGAATATGACGACCACTGAATACTGCAAGAAGTTGCAGGAGTGGATGTGGCAGTACTACGGCGGATATGTGAACTGGCTAAACTGGGCCGCTATCTCTCCTTTTGCTGTCCCATTTAGCGCTCCGGCGCAGGCGACAAACGAAGCTCCCGTTAGGTCTCTTTGGGGAAACTCACAGTCCTTAGATCTCCGTCATTGGTACAACAGTCCGTTTCCTTTTCTAATTCCCAGTCAGTTCGCCCCTACCTCTTCTGTGGGTGTTGATGCGGGAGAAGGGACGCCTGGTGCTTCTCCCATGACCAGCAGCCCTATTACTGCCACCAGGCCTGGGCACCAGCAAATAAACAGAAATGTTCAGCAAGCAGGTATGCAGCGATCTGACTACGCCAGGTTTATTTTTGCAAAATAAATGTTATGTTACAGCTTTTTTTGAAATACTACTGTAGTGTTGTTATATATAATATCAGTACCAGATGCAGTCCATATCCTGCGCAAAGTACGGTTGTAGACATCATAAACATTTTGACAGCTTTCGGTTGTTTTTGCTGCTCAGGTCGGGAGTACACCATTCCATCACCTCTGCAAAGATTTGTTGCTGAAATGGTGGATTTTTTCATCCTTTTTTTCATAAAGGCCACTATTATCCTCTCTGTTATGCACTTAAGTGGAATGAAGTGAGTAAACCTTGCAGTGCATTTGTGGACTTTTTTTTTTTTTCTCCTGTTTTTTTATTTAGGATAGTATCTGAGTCCTTTGTATGCTATTTTAGAGTTCCAATTTTTCAGTATATTAAATTAAATAAATAGAAGCTGTAGAAATGTAGAAATGCATGTTTGCATATCCCATTTTTTGTCTGAATTGTATTTGTGTGTGTGTGTGTGTGTGTGTGTGTGTGTATGTTTGCGTCAGGGACATTTCCAAGTTCGCCATGCATTTTATTGTGGAGGAAATAGATGAAGACACTTCTATGGAAGATCTTCAGAAGATGATGCTTGTGGCGCTTGTGTACAGGATATTGGTGTGCTTCTATGAGGTGGGCTTTCAGAACTATCACATCGCTATTACACAAACCTCCTGGTTGATTTTTATCCCAAGGCAGATTTTTACCCAAGGCAGGATTCAAGTCCTGCCTTGGGTGCGTGGAATTGCATGTTCTCCCTGTGCTTGGTGGGTTTTCTCCGGATTCTCCGGTTTCCTCCCACAGTCCAAAGACATGCAGGTTAGGTTAATTGGTGTTTCCAAATTGCCACGTGTGTGTCCAACGACAGTTGCTGCAACGCATCGGTTGGTAATCCTTCGGTCTCATTGCTAGTGGTGTCTCTGCCGTCCGGCAGACCCTGCACTTTGTGTGGGACTAACGCTAGGAAGTAGTAGTAGATTTAATTGCAGCCATTATTAGCCAATAAATGATTGCCTTTTCCCATTATTGTGTTCCTGAAAAATAGTACAAATACTAAATAATGCTGTGCAAACGTTAGAAAATTGAACTTGTAGTTGTGAATGTTGGTGTGACTGTTTCTTCTGCCCACCTATCATTTTCAGATCATCTGCATCTGGGGAGCTGGAGGAGCTACTCCTGGAAAGTTCCTTCTCGGTCTTCGCGTTGTCACGTGCGACTCCTCGGTCCTGGTGCGGCCCAACAGGGTTTTGGTGGTGCCAGCGTCCAATGTCAAGTTTTCTGCGTAAGTCCTGCTTAGCTTGGAGGCTGGCTTTCTGTGCTGTAAAAATGAGAGATGGAATTCTTTGCTTTATGCAGCAAGCAGATACCTGCCAGTGTCTTTGTAGCTGTTTCTACTTGTGTTTAAAGTATGTGGTATTTAGGAAGATATGTGACTGTTATCACTGTTGGTGCCTTAACCACTAAGAGAAGATAACGCCTAACCAATGCGTCTTTTACAGTTTTTTAAATTTTATTTTTATTCAGATTGCTGTACTTTAGTGTGACTGAAACATCAGTATAATCTTTTGTTTTTACACGGATGTCATAAGATTAATTTTTTAATTGAATTTCCACGTCCATCGCTTCAGCATGGAGCTTGTTTTAAATGGGGGAAAAAAATCCAGTAACAAATTTTCAGTCATTTATGGCCCAGTTTTTGCCATGTAGGGATTGATGTTAATGTGAGGTGGTTTTAGTGACTCAGTTGTGTGCATCAAAGAAAAATGGTGTTGTTGCAACACAAGGAAATGCTTTGATTTTGACAGAAGCTGTTGCATGTTGTCCAGTTTCACAAGCCGACTTACTGAACCATGCTTTCCCTGGCCCCTCCTGCCTGCATACAGGTCCGCAGTGCGAGCCTTAAACAAGAACTTCTCCATTGCCCTCTTCTTTCCGGCCTTCATCACGTTGCTGTTCTTCCAGCACAACCGGACGGTGTATGACATAGTCGCTGGCACCATCGTAGTCAAGAGGAGTGAGGCAAGGTGATGGGTTTGAGCTGCCTTTGTTGGCTCACCTGGGATTTGCAGTGGAAACCAGCTCCCCATATGTTTTATAGGGAAGTTGGTTTGGTGTCGGTTTTTGTTTATTTATTTTTAAAATATATTTTCTTCCCACTTCCTCAACACTGGAGTAATGCGGCCCGGGTTGGAGTGCGCCTGGGTGCAGATCCACAGGACTTCTGTTGATTTTCCTGCGACAAGGATGGCAGCATTTCAGCCACAGCTGGGTTTGAACGTACCCTGTCCCAGCATTAAATTCTCAGAAGGGCACATGTATCTCTGAATTGCAAAGCTGAAAGACAGTTGCTGTTGTGACTGATACCAGTAAGCTATAAATTGTACTTTTGTCATACAGTGGAACCTTGGTTCACAAACTTAATTGGTTCCTGAAGGCAGTTCGTGCTCTGAGAAGTTCGTGAACCGAAACAATTTTTCCCATAGGAATCAATGTAAAATGGATTAATCCATTCCTGGACCCCAGGAAAATCATTAAATCTAACACAAAAAATAATAAACACAACATTAAACAAATAAAATATAGACTAATGTAATAAATATAAACCTAATTTAATGTTACCTTACCTGTACAGAGTTGAGTTGACAGCAAAAATCGCCTTGCTTTTTCAGATATAATAGCCTCAGAAACAGTCACTAACATTTTCTCGTTTATCCAAATGAGCAGCAATAAACGTCGTTGCCGTCTTATGTGGTTCGTGAACCGAGACGCAATACAACAATTGAGGGATTTTTTGGGCAGAAATATAGTTTGTGAACTGAAAAGTTCGTAAAGGGAGACGTTCGTAAACCGAGGTTCCACCGTGTCATATTTACTGCATTATATTGTCTGATGCGCTGTTTATTTGATACCTTGCTTAGGTAAGATAAAAACAAATTTAAATAAATTTCCATGCTTTTTATAAGATGAAGTGTGACTGGCAATCTCACTGAGTTATGTGAGATTTTCTGGTAAATTTCATATATTTGGCATAAGCAGAGAAAAGAAGGGCATGATTTAATAATTTTTTTAAGTCAGTTTGAGGAGAGCAGTATTTGGCAGCTGGTGTGCTATGTTGCCATGACTTTAACAGAATAGGATTCTTAATATATCGGTTTTTAAGACATTTGTTGTTCATTTAATCAAATTATATCAGAGAACATCTCTATTTGACTGACTTAACCAGTTTCACTTTAAGTATGAGTATTTGCCATTGGAGCTTTTGTAGTTGCAAGGCCCGCTACTGAGGATGAGAACAGCTTGTCATGACATTTAGAGAAATTACCTCTAATTCTCTCTTAAAATATGATTACATCGACATAATTGTTCATGCTTGGCTTGCAAAATTTGGTTTGTCTTAACTGCTTGAGATACAAGTAGATCAGTTAATTCCAATTTCTGAGCAATATTTAGTCTAAAAATTTTCTATAAGCAAGCCGTTATCAGTACTGTGTATCATGTATAAATGCGTGTTTGTTTTTGTATCTTCAGAACATGTATACAGAGATGAAAATATTTTTATTGTGCAGTTCATTCAATCCATGCCAGCACTGTAAGAATTCTCACAGTTGAAGCATTTTAAATGCATTTTAAAGCAGTATATTGTTCTTAAGTTAAAGTTGCAGCACATTATATGCAGACTTTACATAAAATTCATTGTAATGCAGCATTCTGAGTTCTTAACATTTCTAGATGCAAGATTCAGATTCAGCTTCCGACAGTTCGCTTTATGATATTTTGACTTTACGATGGTACAATTGCAATAAGAACTCAGTAGCCTTCCCAAGGAAGGCTTTGACTATTGATCTGGGTTAGCAATACGCCATACAATTCTGTCAGCTGGTGGTGGGAGATGGCCAGTTGTCCAGTCACAAACTCTGTAGCAGTTGCTACATGGTCATCTAGTCATCTCATATAGTGCTTAACTTTTATTGATAGGTAAACTTGTATTCATTTACATTTTAACTACTTGTTTTGTTACAGTAATTACTAATTTACTTATTCAGTGACATACTTGTATCAAACATTCATATTTGACTTACTGTCATGTGAAAAAGAAAGTACAACCTTTTTCAGTTCTCTGATTTTATGTTTAATGACATAAATCATCTGATTTTTACCAGTTCTTAAAATAAAAAAAAAAAAAAATTTAATAAAAAAAAATTAAATACAACCTCAGATGACCAACAACACATGACGTATTTCACAGTGTTATTTATTTAATAAAAACTAAGCCAAAATGCATAAGCAGCATATGAAAAACTAAGTGCGCCCCATTATTCAGTTGCTTGTACAACCACCATTAGCAACAATAACTTTTCTGTACAATTTTATCAGAGGCTGTGATTCCATTGACTTTTTTTTTTCCATCTTGAAATCATTTCAATTAAAGATTCCAGTTTAACTGTTTACATGGACGCTAATCTCACAAAATGTGTATTTGCATGTTTAGAGCATTAAATCAGAATAAAACTTTTGTGACATGCGCAAAGTGGTACCGCCCGCTTGGACTTATATTCCATCTTCGTTAAACTTTTCAAAAATGTATTGTTTTCGGCCATTAAGGTGTTCAGTACTTTTTTTACTCTTTTAAAATTTCCAGCAAATAAGTACCATCTGCCACAGACCAGTTTTGCTTTGTTGCTGCTGTGTTTCTTTCCCTCATGGAAACACGTCACATAACCTAATGTTAACCCCCCCGTGGGACAAGCTTGCACAGAAAGAATATATTTATTCCAACAAAAAGAAAACGATTCGATTAAGGATATGCATGAACCAAACGATCGGATTACTAAAGAGTTACACCACCGCTCTTGTTCGGATTGAAAATTCATTCAAATTGAGTCAAATTGAGTCAATCTGTTCCAACTGAGGTGGTCACATGATACATTTTTCTTTTGAAAGAGCCATTATTCTAGGTGAAATGTGAGCAAACCTAAGCCATGCTGCCATGTTCTTTTTATGGGAAAGAGGCTTTCTCCCGGCAACCCTTCCAAACAAGCCGTACCTGTGCAGTCTTTTTCTAATTGTACTCTCATGAACTTTAGCATGTATCATGCTCACTGAGGTTTGTACAATCCGAGATGTGGATCATGGGGTTTTTGCAGTTTCTCTGAGTATTGCATGGTCTGACCTTGGGGTGAAGCTGCTGAAACTTACACTTATGGGAAGATTGGCAACTGTTTTGAATGTTTTTCACTTGTGAGTAATCTTTCTCACTGTAGAATGATGGACTTCAAATTGCTTGGATATGGCCTTATAACCCTTCCCAGATTGAGGGGCAGCAACAATTGCTTTGCTAGGATCATTGCTGATATCTTTTTTCTTGGCATTGTGTGAACACACACCAAAACTTCTGCTATTATAGAGGTGGACACACTTGATGATCAAGATAAATGTATTAATAAAATGCATTGGATCAGTAACACTTGGCTGCTAATTATCTTTTTAATTCCTATGGAAGCGTTAAGGGTGTACTTAGTTTTTCACTGTGCTTCAGCATTTTGGCTTAGTTTTTATTAAATAAATAATGACACAGTGAAATATGTCATGTGTTGTTGGTCATGTGTGGTTGTAGTTACCTAATTTTAAGACCTGATAAGGACTAAGGATAAGGAATTTTTTATGTCCTGATACGTAAAACCATAAAAACTGAAAGAGGGTGTACTTTCTTTTTCACATGACTATGATACTTTCAGCTTACGATGGGTTCACAATAATATAGCTCCATCCTGAGCTGACAAGCCTTTGTACTGGCATTTGAGTAGAAGATAATTGTAATTGTTTCAATTACAGTTTTGAATACATTTCAATTAAAAAGATGCAGAATGTGGCGGCTCCTTATTTTGCTTTCTTTCAGCATATATTTATGAATTTTAGTAGAAGTACAGTACTAAATATAACGTGACTTGCTACATGTTAACGTAGTTTGTGGCCTTTCCTGAAAAAATGTGCTTCAGCAGCAATATTCAAAATGAAAACATTACTTTTACTAACACGATTAAGGCCAATAAAGCCTTTTGTTATGACTTTTAAGACATGTGCAGAGGAGGGATACAGAGTGTATGGGGAAAAGAATGCTGAGGATGGAGCTGTCAGACAGGAGGAGAAGAGGAAGGCCAAAGAGGATGTTCATGGACATAGTGAGGGAGGACATGAAAGGGGTTGGGGTGACAGAGGAAGCTGTAGAGAACAGGTTGGCATGGAGAAGGATGATCTACTGTGGCGACCACTAAAGGGAGCAGCCGAAAGAAGAAGAAGAAGATAATTATAATAGACAATATAATATGATTATACCACAACAATTACATAATGTGATTATATGTTAACTTATTAATTTTTTTAATGGAAAAATATCTTTATTTTTTTGCTGGGTGGAAACTGCAAATTGGAAAACGACCCAGACACTTGTTGGGGTTATTGGCCACTTCAGATCTATACAGGTTGGTAAAAGTACATACAGTATAAAAGACCGTAATGTTGTATTTTTAAAATATATCATAAAAAACATATATTTTTTTAACACCAGCCGGTTTGGTGTTTCTTTGTTTGCTTGAATTCTCCACCAGGGGGCCTCATTTCTTCAAACTGAAACTGCAAATTAAAGTACATTTCACCTCAACTGACATAAGAAAATAATGCATTTTTATTGGTTAAACTGAGATTTCCTCAGGCAGCGTAGCATCCATTGGTGTTTTTAAAATCTCAGTTTTCTTTATCTGTGCATTGGTGTTTAGATGCAAGCTGTGGTGTTTATAACTGGAAACAAGGTCTTAGCTGACTCATTTAGTTTAAATATTTAAGACATATTGCAATGTGTAGATGGGCTTTTTAGAGATTGGCCACAGGATTATGAAATCCACCACCTCATATTCAGTTTTTAATCGTGCACAGAGTGTGTTTTTATTGAACCTGTTGAAGGAGAAAAACGTAATGCTGAGTATTTATTACACAGCACAAATTCCGGGAGCTCAGCCGAGGGTCGCTCTGCAGTCATTGTTCACCATTCTGTAAACTGAACTGTGGCCCAGATGTCTTTCTCTGAGCACCGAGCTGGCAGAAGTGAAGTGGGCATTTCAATGGAAAGTCAATTTATTCCAGGGGATTATGGGATATCAGGGGTACAGCTGGCAGCATGCCATCAGGAGAGGAGTCCCTGACCTAGTTAAAAAAAAAAAGCAGCTTATAGCCTGGCCCCAAACACTACAGTGGTTGTAATTCTTCATTTAAAGGACCTTTCTGAATTGTACAATAAATCATGTAAATCATGCCCTATATGACATGCCTCTCCACACCTGCTGTGATACTGACATTAGCTGTGTCTTCACCTTGAGAACATGAGGGAAAGCTCAAGGGAGGAAGTAATCAAGAGGAAATGAAATAGCTTTTTACATATAAGGAATCCCTGCTTAGACTAACTTCAGAAATATTATGGATAGCAGATATAATCACAACTATCATATTTGAAAGTCTGTACCATCCAGTTTAATGTCACCACCTTGGATAAATCCAATCCATTTGGGCCCTGGCGATGTGTCATCACTGAAGCTGGAGGTGTCTGCTTATATCACTTACTACCATTCCAACAAATAAGTACTACTTACTACATTCTCATTACTTTATGAACCTTATGTTTAAAGAGCATTTACTGTTCCTTCTCTTGGTCCTCAGCCTTCCTATTGACTATGAAAGACATTGGAGAGTAGCTGTTTTAGACAGGAATGTTCCACACAGGGAAGAGATGCTTTTTCAGTGTTGGCACACAAGACTGGCATTGAAGTGCTTCCCCTATCTTGTGAGCTGTGCCAGGGCCACCTGCGGTGTGAACTGGGCACACAGAAATAAAGGGTTCCTTCGACTCCCCACACATACACACACACACACACAAGGCCACGAGGGAGATGACTGCATCTTCTCACACTTACCAAGGCGGTTCTCCCTCTATCTCCTCATGCAACATTCTCACAAACTTACTTTGGTCTCCATCTTGGGAAGCACAGATTCAATGTGTGTCAGTTTGTGGGTGTGCACAGGTTTTACATGCCTGAGTTTAGGAGTGCACAGTGTCAGTGCCTCTCAATTTGGGTGTGCACCATTGCAGTGTAACTTAGTTCGGGATTGCACACTTTCAACGCGACTCAGTTTAAGGGTGCACACTTCTGACCGTTGGTGCTCTTTAACAGAATTGCCTTACTTCTTTTCCCCATTGTTAATATCAACTTTGGTGAAATGTGTTGTCATAGATTAGCAGTTTGTTCAGCCTATGAACATAAATAATTAAACCCTGTTCAAAGTAATCAAGGGTATGTTTTTCAGCTGTGCCCTATAACTCTATACTCTCCTAACAAACATGATCTTTTTCATGACAAGAGTGCTGGAAAAGGTCTGAATATTTTGCATTCTGTTCCAGATACTGTATGTAGCCCTTATGAATATAACAATAAATAATCATATACAATTATGATAATCAGTTTTCAAATTTTTCCTTCCGCATACAATGTGTAATCCTATTAATATACGATTCATTAAAATACTTCATTTTAGTATTCTTTAGAGATTATTTTATTTATATGTACTAATATATTTATTATATTTGTAATGCTGTATATTTTATAGGGATGCCTGAGTGATATTCAGACACAGCAAAAATAACAAGAATATCTTATACCCTGGAACACATCTGATCTATTAAATGCTTTTTTTAAACAGAAAGTTAACACCAGCTTGCTCTTGCAGGTGTGAAGAATATGCTGATTGGTCACTTTTGGCTAAGAGAAGCCAGGAAACATTTATTCTCTGCCCAAATAATACACTTTAACCCCAGAGCTTTGAAGAACGAGAAGAAACTCAAAACTGAAACAATCCTTCACTGATCTATTATTCTCAGAGTCAGATAAAGGAATTGCTTCTATTCCTGTCTTTCTGTACTATATTTTGTGTGTATTCATAGTATGTAAAATTATTAATTAATTAATTAATTAAAATTCTTAAATCAAAAGTATGCACTTATCATAAAAGCTTACAGATATTACATATAAAGACTTTCAGACAACAAGCTGTATATCATACATTTTGTGTTTCCTACACATGAAATGACATTTTTTCTTTGTACTAAAAAATTTGTTCAGCCTTATATTTCAGGTAATATACCAATTATTTAAGGCTGTGTGCACTATGTGTAGGGTGAGGTATTCATAATGACTTTATGTAATGGCTACTTGTCTGTTCTGAATGCTGTGGCAAAGCCAACAACAATGTGACTGTTTTGGCATTTATTACCTTATGTTAGAGTGATACTGAAAAACGTTCACAGTAAGTGGAGCAGATGGATTATTCTGGACAGTTGTGGCTCTGGAACTTGGTGAGATCACACGCATACATATGTACATTCAATAAACAGTTGTGCTGGGACCTTTCAAAGTCAACGTGAGGAAACAGCAGCACTACATGTTAAAGAATTAATTCAAAACTGTATCTGAAATGCCTGATGACAAATGGAGGAGAACACCAGATTTGCCATCACGTGACCTCAGTCCTGGTAAAGGCAGAGCCGTTTCCATTTGCCAGTGCCGGTTCGTTTCATCATTCGAATGATTCCTCTTTGGGCTCTTTCACACAATACAAGGTGCATTCATTTCAATGAAGAGCCAAACAGCACTGTTTTGTTCTCATACCTGTTTCAGTCAGTCAGTAACTGAACAGATCTCATGCCTCTGGGTTACTGACCCTGGTGAGGCTGGCCACGGATTATTATAGGTAATACAGAACCTCGACACACACACTCAGAAGTCATCAAAGACTTTTTCTACGCAAGCTCCAAACACGTCTTTTTCAAAAGCCCTGTAAAATGAAAGTCTTTTTTATCTTTCTGAACCTGAATAATGGCAGAAACCTTTCCAGAATCACTTCTACATTATGGTCTGAATGTAGGAAGAAAAAATGACACACAGCTTCGGGTGAATTGAAACATTCTATTTACTGTTACCTTTTATGGACTTTTTTCTACATAGTGGATCTTCCTTTAGACTCTGCAGGAAGAATGAATAAGAAAATTATGCACAAGAACACTTTCCCCCCACAGTGTTTGTACAATATTAAGGAAACAGTAGCCTTTAAAATATCTTGTCTTTGCTATTTATGCCTCAAGTCTGGCATAAATAATTCAGTTTAATACAATGATTGCATAATTCATCTGCAGTTGCCAAGCGCAGAATTTCAGAATATGTAGGAGGACAGTTCTAGTTGTATCTTTAGAGATTTGAGAACTTAAAAACTCTCAATGGTCTAGGAAGGACTAAAGATATCCTGTGAAGGCCAAACCTCAGTGTTCTTCCTGGTGAGGGGAGGGTTATGGAGTTCATAGAGAGCCTGCTCTTGTAGGCAGATTGCGTGATAAGCACTTAATATTCTGTTTGCTTTGAATATCCACAAGCTGTGTCAACATAAGTATAAAATGTGTTTTTAAAAATCATGTACAGGTCTGCGCACATGCAGGTGATGTTGACTATGTTCTTGATAGGCAGTAATGGAAATGCATATGGAACATGTGTGCAGACCTGCATGAACCATATAAGTGAATGACACACCTGTCTTCAGCCAACCACATATGCTCCTTATAAACAGTGGCGTGAGTGTATTTATTACACCACATGTTGTAAGCTACTGTTTTTTTAGTTGCCATAATACTAACATTATAATAGTATCCTGTGACAGTTTTCATGTGGGATTTTTTTTGCATCCTCTGTAATTTATGGCTTAATGTTTGGAGTTTGCAAGACTAAAGGTTTTTCTAATTCAAAATATGTGGCTGCCCTGGCAACAGATAAGAAGGTTCTTTTTAATATTGTTTATAGTGGCTACAGAGTACTTCACACTACAGCCTATACATGTACTCTTCTTATGACCTATTGTAATGTATTTACTGTTCAGTTCTCTTCAGAATGTGGTTGTCATTTTCTTGGCCTTTTCTTTTGGTTTACTTTTTCTGGTTGTAAAACATGTTTTGTTATTTAGAAAAGTGCTATAAAAATGCATTATTATAGTATTTAAAAATGTGTAATGCATTGATTTTTGTATCAGTGCTAACAGATGGGGCCATCCTGTGTGACCGTTAGCTATGACAATCCTCTGTGACCATTAAATGTCACCCACTCTGTGTGACACCAGTTCTACAGTGTCCCACCTCATCCCCTCTCACATAGGTGCATGCAGGTAGGGTGTGTCTGACGCATAGTGCCTATAATGCCAAAGACTGTTCAATGTAAAGCTATTACAACAATGCCAGGAAATGTTCATCTTCCTCCTAGTACTGGGCAGAAGGCTACAAACACATCTCCCAACATCTCTGATCAGGTGGCAAAAATCAATGTAAATGCAGGAACACCCTTTTAGCAAAGTGTAATTGCTAGTGTAAGTCCCAAAGCATACCTATTAAGTATGTAATATGTATACAGTCATCTTCATAAGAAGTGATACCAAAAGTGCATTTTTAGAAGCCTGGGGTTTGGAGAAAGTATCAGACATTGCTTCGTTCTGGGGAAAACAGAGGGAGAAGGTGGCCTTGTGGGCTGTTCAACGAACTCACTATTCACTGCTGTCAAGTTTACTGACTCGTGAAAGAAATGTGAATCTCTGACCTCTGTTGTGTCAAGTTTTTTTATGCTTGTGATTAATTAAAATTTGCTTTCAGATTGTCAGCTGTGTTTTCCAACACTTTATCATACACAGTAAAACGATTGTAACAGCCTTTGTAAACAGTTTCCTAAATTATTCTTGTGATAAGTATTTGAACTAAGCAGCGATTTCTTGCAGTCTCTGTTTGATTTATAGTCATTATTTAGCTCTAAGCCTTTGAAAGATCACATCTGGTGCCATTTGACACTAGCACTAATCTTTCTGTATGACAGAAGTTAATTAAATCTTGTGCTCATAATTTATGGTAGCCTATATGAACATATAGTTTCTAATCCAGGTATTTATTTTACCTCTTTATTGTGCCTGGCTAAGTATTTCAGATATGTGGGTAGGGCACTGATTCAACAGACATATACAAAATCAAGTTAAAACACCACATACATACATAATTTTCTCAGACACAGTTCTTTATCCACAGACTGTACGTAATAAATAAACAAATAGATAAATTAATAAGTAAAAAAATAATCACAAACCTAATTTCCAGGGATATCTGACCAGTTGCTGGAAGACATTTTCTCAATTTTTTTTTAGGTTATGCCAGAACTTTTCATGTACTGCATACATAGGCAAAAATCCCAGGGGATGGGGGGAAATGACCCCCCATCTGGAGGGTTCCCCCCTCAGTATGTCACTGTAAACCCAGCTATGTCATTTGTGTCACCCTCAGAAATTGCTCTTGGAAAATACTTCTATTTATTCCCCCCCACCCCCCTCCAAGAATGAAATGAAATTTCCTCCGCTGACCGCATATATTATTACAGTATTTTTGTGGGTTATTTTTCAGTGAAACAATACAAATGACTTGTTATTCAGCAAGCAGTTCATTTACACATACTTGTGAGGGTAATTCCTTGATGTGCTCACACTTTCAACTGTGGTGCCATCCTGGTGCACAATAGTGCTGTGTGTCTGTCATCTCGCATGGGCCCACGGGGAATAAATTCTTATCACCACAAAGGGACGGAGCTGCTCGATTGTACAAACTTTGACATATATGCAGTACAGCAATATACAGTGCACAGCAACACAGCACAAGAAATTTATGTAGCAGTAGCATTATGGTAATGAAAACTGAGGAAAAAAATTAATAAATAAATATGTATGTTGCACCCTGTGCTCCCTGGGTTGGGCTCCAGGCTTCCCGCGACTCTGCATTGGATAAGCGTTAATGAGAATGGATGGATGGAAATATATATGTATGTATGTATGTATGTATGTGTGTGTGTGTCTGGGTGTGTGTGTGTGTGTTTGTGTGTCGGTGTTGGGGGGGGCGTGGGGGTTCATTTTTGTTTTTGTAAACCATGCATATAGAAAATATAAATATACTTATTTTTATCAATTATATTTTATGTTGTACATAATCTCTGTCTGCACAGTTGTATGCTTATAGTGATAGATCACAATTTACAGCATTGACAGCTCAGATGGATTCTGCTTTTAATGCCGGGTAAAGGTTGGAGAGTACAGCACCAAGGGTAACAATGAATGTAAGTGAATCAAATTATCCAACACACAGTGTGATGTCCGTACGTGTGTACGGAGGGCTGCAGGCAAGTTCCAAGTCTCTGGTGTCTTTCGCCTCCTGCCATTTATGTCAGCCTTTATTACTAATGGCCAATGGCTACGAAAAAGGCCAAGCACTCCTCAGCTGGATAGTGTTTCAGTGTGTGTGTGTGTGTGTGTGTGTACAAAACAGTGTGTGTATAGAACTCTTTTTGGTTAAGAGGTTGTTAGTGATGAAACTATGTAACAGGCAGTTGCACATATATAAAAATGCAAAACATCTCCCATTGGTCAGTGTTTTCTGACAAATTGAAGTATAATTAAAAGCTTTTAAACACTGGTAAAACATATAGTATTTCTGTGCGTGTGTGTGCGTGTGTGTGTGCGTGTGTGACAGAGGGAGAGAGGGAGAAGGGCTTAACTGCAGACACCACTCTCCTAGTGGAGGTGAGAGCTGACTACACGTCCCTGCAGGAAAATCCTGACAACAAGAAAAGCCGTTGGCATTCCTGATCAATTACGTTGTGCAGTAAGTGCCCTTTCTTAGCATGGTGGTGGGTTCTCTTATTGAAGCTAGACTATATTACTGTATCTGTCTGTCTCAGCGGTGAGCAAAATGGCTTTCTGGAACGAGGAAGGAACGGTGTTAATGTTTTATAAATATTTTTAACGTTTGTTCAGTAACAACTTGATCGGTTCACGTGGATGTGTAATGAAACACAAGTAAACGGCCGTGTGGCGATGCATTTGCTTTCCTGCTCAGTAACGTCGTGCAAAAGACAAAGTCGGAAAAGATCGGATGTTGTGGAAAAGCGTATCCGAGGAAGCAGAGCTCTGTGCGGGACTGGCGTAGGACAGCATTGCGAGCTGCTTGGACACTGCGCCACGGCGCATCCCCTAGCGGTTTTCCCTTGTAGTACAGAAAATACTACACTACATCCTAATCGTGGTTTTCTGTCTTACACAAAACTATCAAAGCTGTCAAACGAATACTCTGTGTTACGCGTAGCTGAAAGTCGTGGCTGCTGTTTCTTTAAATACTCATCGAATGCCAATTTTAATTAAAGAAAAATTGCACATTGTTTGCATTTTGAAATAAAAACCACTATGCTTTCTTTCATTAATTCGTGCATTGGAGAAATTGATTTTCCGAGAGTGCATTGAATTAGCATATTTTGGGCCATCATTCATTGATGAGAAATGGCAGAAGTACACGGTTTCTTGTGTGAATAAAAGGCTGTATTTGGGCTACGGCGAGTTACGGCTTGGCGACGTGTGATGTCATACAAGCCGTTTCTAGTTATATAATAGACAACGGGGACCACAACTAAGCGGAATTTTTGATCTCTGAACGTTTGTAGGAATACGAGCGTACAATACAATTATTTAAAATATGCATTTATATAGACATTGAGTCTTAGGTAAAGAAAACCTTAACAAACACAGAAACTAAAAATATGTGTGGAACAAGTTATTTTTAGAAAGGCTTTATATTAATCTAAACCTTTTTCCTCTGTCTTACTTTTTGTAGTTTCTTTAGTTTTTGAAGTGTACGAGAAGTATTGTATTGCAAAGCCTGGCCGAAATTACTAACACATTAACCATTAACACACACACACACACTCTCTCTCTCTCTCTCTCTCTCACACACACACTCTCTCTCTCTTTCTCTCTCTCTCTCTCTCTCACACACACACACACACACACACACACACACACACACAGTTCAAATCCCAGCCCTGATGCATCCTTGATGAAGATGCCCAAACTCTAGCTCCCCGGGCACCGCGTGTTCTGCCCGGGGGGATGAGTTGAATGCAGAGAACCAATATTGCTGTAGCTTCTGTGTGAAATGTTGTAAGTTGCTTTGGATAAAAGCATCTGCTAAATGAATAAATGTAACTGGTTATGTATAATTTCAATTAAATCCACTGAGTGTGCAGAGTATTAAAAAAATAAGCGCTAGTTAGAGAAACTGGAGAGTTGTGTACATTAATGCAAGTAATTAATGTGGTAATGGGTTTGATGTCCTGCTATCTGACATTGTTACTTTTGTACACATTCATCAGTTTTCCAGCTCCTAGCCTAGACAGGGTAGTAGGTGATCTGGAGCCTATTCCAGGCAGCAGAGGGCACATGGCACAGAACAGTCTGGACAGGGCGCCTACCTATTGTAGGGCACACATGCGCCTGCACGCATACACAGTCCCAAGCCTACTATTGAGGTGTGAGGCAACAGCGCCACCCAGTGAGCCTACGCAGATATTTTTACATGTATGTCTTTATACGTGTACACATAAGTGCAGTGGGATGTGGTGACATTTATTTTGTGTTCTGCTTATTGCTGAAAAATGTAAAATGCTTTTTGTTGGTTGAAAGATAAAATATATGCTTTTAGCTCACTTTAAAAGAATCATCCTCCTTCTTTTCATTCTGCAGATTTTGCCATTTGAGCATGTGGTTGTTATCTCGTCAGTTATCTGTGTTGAACAACTGAAAAATAAAGGTTTTAAATGTGTTTTGGGCTTGTCACGCTTTGTTAAAAACATGGAAAGGACTGTTGACTCATCTGGCCAGAGTATCTGCCAGTAATCTAGCATTTTTGTTTGACTGTGGAACAAATGCTTTTGATTGGACACATTGTAATGCAATTGGTTTTATGCCTTGGCACAAAGATAAATCAGAGGTCAGTGGTTTTAATTACATTTTTTTTAATCACAGTGATGAATGCACTAGTGTTACCACTGAACAGGGACACAATCCCGAGGCTGTCTTAGGAAGTCCTTGTTAGATGTGATTTTAAACTTGACATTTCTTGTATGTGATATGTTACTATGTGAAAATTGTATCTGCATGTCAATATAGGTATGACATCAGTTTCTAGGTGGGGGGGGGGTGTAAAGCTACTGCTCAGGATCTACCCCTTATATTATGTGTTCGTTTGTGACGTTCAGTGTGTTCTGAGCATTGGGGTTGTGCTCAGCATGTGCGTTTAGGATTGCGGAGCCTCCCACTTTTCTGATTCTGTCTTTCAGTGTCAGTGTGGGTGCTGTATAGGACACTGGGCTACCTGTGTTTTCTCTTCACCCTTTTATGACAGAATTATAAGGCTCCATGTATTAGTGTCTGTAAGGTCAACCAGGAGCCAAGTGTCCATGGCGATGGAATGGGAAGAAAGTCTCTGGAGTTACATGAACATATACTTTCTACACATAAAATATATGAAAATACTTTTTGGAATGAGTATAGCTCTGTTGTATGTTGTGATGCTTAATATAAATCTCAGGAATGTTTTTTTTATCTGTGAGAATTGCTCAGTTTTCAGAAGAAATCTGAGGAGCAAACAGTCCAAATCTGCAGGAATGTCTGGGAGTCTTCTGGCAAGGGCCACTGACATCCCAATGCTCTCAAAGGAGAAAAAAACTTCTGGAATTGCAGGGACCTTAAGAATTTAGCCATCAGTTTTGCGAAGCTTGCAGTGTCATGTCTGTGAGGCAAATATCTCTGATATATCGAGTTACTAAACTGTGTTGGCTGTGCATTCAGCTCAACACCCCCCCCCCATGTCATGTCCAGGATTTACAACCCTTCCTCCCCAAGCTATGGTAGAAGCATGTACCATGAAACCTCAAATAAATCCAGTGGAATCTCTTCATGAAAATAATTTCTGGCAGCTTTGACTGTGTGTTGTAACAGAACGATTAGATTGGGTAATTTAAGTATGGTTAGATTTCCCATATGTGATTCAATAAACCTCATTACACTTATCCTCAAGTGCTTCATAATGGTAACATTTTAATAATTTAACTTTGTGTGTGTGGGGTTTACTGAGATGCTCTAACTAGATATTTACTATCAGTTAAGATATGGTCCAGACATATACTTCCTTTTCTGGTCATACTACATGTATCATATATGCAGCATTTTTGAATGCCCCTGACTGCTAATTTTGGCTTGATTTTCATATTGCTCTGGCTGCACCAAACGTTTTCCCATGAGCCTCTCTGTTGGCTACAGACTGTGTCTTTTGTAATAGTCTGTGGCACCAACCCAGTGTGTTGTTGCCTATGTCTGCCAAACACTCCTTTTTGTATTATTGTTGTTTACATTTTGTGTGAGGTATTGAGCAGGCAGGCAACATCAGTTGTATGAGATATATATTATAAAACATGACCTTGCTTTTCCTTGAGTGCAGTACAGTTTAGAAATATGTGTAAGAGCTAAAAAATGGAAGCTTGACTACAATGGGTTTGCATCCATTTGGGCCAGTATTTTCGCCACTGTTTCTGCTTTCACCTCAGTGAGACATGAAAGCCTTGTTTGGCTGAAGGCAGCGCTGAACCTGCAGATCTTAGAGGCTTCTCCTTGGAGAGCAGGGGGTGCAGAGGTGAACCTTTTCCTTCCACAGAAGCCTTCAGTTTTAGGTTACAGCATAGCTGGTATGCAGAGAGGCCAGATGCAGTGCTTCCTCTTTACAGTACTGTGTGGAAAAGACCAAGGATAGATGTATGTTTAAGACGGCCGTGTTGACACAGAATCATATTCTTACTGAGTATTAATTGCAGCGTACACATGTGGCTTCCAGCCTTGCCTCGTGAAAGCTCCCACCACAGCGACGACGCAAACGCCTAAGATCACACACGCCACTCATGCCCATGCGACGCTCTGCTGGACAAACCTGCCATTACATGTGTGCTGTCTGTTCCAAGCAGAGCCAATTGACTTTATGTGTGTCTGTTATATCGATGACATCATCCTCTAGAGATGAGACAAGAGTTTGATTGGATGCCTTGGTTTGCTGCTTGACTCTTCAATACAGCAGATTATTCCTCCTGTCTGGTGCCTATCCAAGCAGCACCGAGACAGATTTGATGCCTGATTGCTGAGACAATGCCTGCATGTTGTAATTCTTTACAGTTGGATTTGGGACAATTCAATCAACGCCATTTATGTATTTTTTGAGGAACACAAAGGGTAGCCATGTAAATAGAAAATCTTGCTAAAAGTAGCCCAAGATACTACCTTATTTTCCCCTGCTCAAACTATTTTAAAGTCCTGAAACTTGACCAAAATCTTCAAATTTTATTAGTTGACAATAGATGGGTAGAATTTGATAGATTTCAAATCTGGATCAATAACTTTGGTCAGTTATTAGGCATTGGAGAAAAAGCATTAATAGTTGTGCACAATATGTGTTTGTATATTTTGTAAGTGAATTTATGCCTTCATCCTTTGCAGTATAACTTTTGCACCACAGATGCTCTGGGCAGTTGATACTGTGCTGTTATTATGTTTACAGTTACTGCTTTTTTGTACTGGTTTTATTGAAAAATAAAGATATCACATTTGTGCTCTATGACTGAAACAAACAGAACAGTTACCATGCCAACAACTGCCTATATATAGTGCTTGCTGAGTGTACGTAGTTACTCAGGCACATTAACTTCAGAAAGAATGATTTCTCTCTTCACTTTATAGAATATTAATTGAATGGTACAATAAAGGGGGTTACATGATTAGGATATTTTGTATTCTTGTAATCTGGCCCTGGATTTCTGTACAAAAATTCACTGTATTGAAATAGTTGAAAATGTTGTGAAGCACCTCCAGGTGTCAGTCAGCACATCTATCACACAGTTAGAATTTATTCCACCATTCATTCACTATCCAGCTGCTTAATCCTGCTCAGGGTTGTGGACTTGAGGCTATCCAGACCAAGACAGGGTCTAATATGAGATGCACACCTCGGATGGAGTGCCAACCAAATTCAGGGCATACTGTGAATATTGTACTGAGGAAAGATTTTGATTGCAAGCATAGTATAAATCTAATGCCACTGTAATTGCTTTCAGACCTGCCCACTTGGTGAGGCCCCTAATATACAGCTTGCCAGTTAAA
This sequence comes from Chitala chitala, assembly GCA_025773905.1. Taxonomy (NCBI): domain Eukaryota; kingdom Metazoa; phylum Chordata; class Actinopteri; order Osteoglossiformes; family Notopteridae; genus Chitala; species Chitala chitala. Next base: position 21,005 of record JABJVR010042307.1, read on the forward strand.
GAGATGCTATATTTTCATGTGATTTAATGTGGGTGACTCCAATCAGATTTTAACTGAGGACCTCAGAGTTATCAGACAAGAGGATTAGCCTACTGAGCTGAAGACCTGAGTCCCTCGCTTAGGGGAATAATCACCCTCAGTCACCCTCACCTAATCACTCTTGTCCTGATTACCGAGAGTTTCTACTGTAGTGGTTCTTACTCCACTATACATACATTAGGTCCCATCTGTACAACGCACCATTTTAAGTCCTGTCACCACTGGATAGCAGAGATGTTGTGAATGACTGTGGCCATGTTGTCTGTGAGCTGGAGGTGCAGAAGCGTGTGAGGTCACGGTGTTGATTGTGTTTTTGGGTGCTCTCCTGAGTCAAATATCTGGAAAGTGCTCCATACTTAAGTAATCAAGACATGACACAGAAGCATGCTCTCAATGCAGTCTTGCAGTTGGTGCTGCTGTTGCACTTTTAAGCTCATTAAAATTATAACATTTGACTGACTAAACTGGATTTTGTGTTTTAGTGCTTAAATACTGCAAAGCGTGGACTGTGGCTTCTGTCTTTGCAAAATGTCATTGTCAGCTGCTGGAGGGTAAAGCTCTGCTCACTGTTCTGCCAAGGAGCCGTACAGTCCCTTGGGAAATTTACATGTAATCAAAAGGAAATTATTTTTAAAAGTAGCTGACCTTTGCCCCCAGACAAACACTACAAAGGGCAGATGACCTTTGCCCCCAGACAAACACTGTGTGGTTTTTATTTCTCTCTCTGTCTCTGGCATTGCTGTTCTGCTGGGTACCTAATCTCAAGTGGTTGACTGAACCAGTTTTGATTTTCACTCTAGGTGTCACTGTATTAAATAGCATATTTTTAAAAATTGTGTAATTTTCCTGAGCTGAGCTGGGTACATTGTGTTGGCAACGTACTACCTCTGTTTGCACTGCATAAAAAAATGAAGGAAACTGGTATGAAATAAAACATAGATTACAGAATATTAAATGGCAGCTTTGTTGTGTGTATGTTAACACATGGGGGGAAATGTTACCTTCAGTATCATTTATAAAGTCAGAGGGCATTTAAACTTTAGCTTTTTAAAGTGTTCGGTATTTTTTCAGAAGAGGAATGTGCTAAAATGCTGTATGTTCTATATTTCCACAGCTGTTTATAATAAAAATTCTTTAATTATTTCATAGTAAAGAAACCATTTCAAGTTTTTGGTTGCTGGCAGACATTCTCTCTCACTCTAGTGTGATTTATTCCCATGTAGGAGATACTCTGCCCAGTGCAGGGTGACCTCTAACTCAGACTCTCTTCTGGCTCCCAGTGTGAGATACACTGGTTCCCAGTTTGTCTTGGAACACTCGGAGCTCTGTGAAACTTAAATACAAGTGGAATCATCCAGCAGTTTTTGGGAAGGTTTGTAATGGGACTAGCTGGCCGCTGCATGTGTTTGTCATGGATGTGTCAAAGATGGATGCGCTTCACTTCAGGGACCTCCTGGGTGGGTGTAAGCCCAGTTTGTTTCAGATACATAAAATCAGACAGCTGTGGTTTTTTTTTTTATTTATTAGTCTCACAACAGGGAAATTCATTCTCTGTATTTAACCAATCCTCTGGATGGGACCGTGGGCAGCCATTATTCAATGCTTGGGGAACTAGTGCAGTGTCCTGCTCAGGGACACATCTGGTGATTGGGCTGGGATTTGAACAAGGAGGCTTCTACATCCCAGCCTGATGTCCTACTCATTGAGCCACTAGGCTGCTATGATGTAGTAAAATGTAGTCCTGACTGTCTCTCTCCTTATCTGTATGTGTTCATTTTACACGTGAAGCATTTGAGAGATGTCTACCTGCTGTTTGTTGTCATTATTAGCTTATTTTTTAATACCTTGTTAACCATCTGTTTGAAATCTCAAGGCTTGGAGTACAGTCCTGATTGTAAACCATGGATGATAAATTCTTTAGGCTTGACAGTGTCTGAACATACATCTTTTTGGAATAATGAACCACTGCTGCCTGTCATGTTTACAAAGTACTGTAACTTAAAGCATTTGTGTGTAAAGGCTGCCTTAGGCTTGTCATCAGAAAACAGGCATTAATTAAATATAATATATGCAGCCCCTCTTAACAAGTACTGCATTTCAGAAGAAACTAACATTTATTTTTTTTTTGTAGGCGAGGGTAGTATATTGTACACACACACACACACACAGCTACTCACCCTTAATTATTGCTACTTTGTGATACATCTTCATTTTGCTTATTGAGTAGGAAAGTACTTGAAAGTCACACTGACTTCTTTTACAGCTTTTAGACGTCACCATGTAGTATATTGAGATGAAGCTAATTTAATTATGTGTTCAGACATCCAAAACGGCCCTCAGTGATGCACCACAGGTGCAAAACTCTAAATAAGGAGTCTTTATTTGCCTGTTATCCAAATCCAGCTTGCTGTAATTATGTCTTGGTTTGCTGAAGCTGCTTTGCTGGTTTCAGACTGACTTCATGCTGGCTTCAGAACAGCTTTAGGTTGACTTTTGTCTGGCGTCAGGTTATCTAAGTCCACATGTCTTGTGGTATTTCAGCCAGCGTGGTCCAACCACCTGAAACAATACAGGAAGGCACTATACAACGCATGTTCAGAATATTGTTCTAAGCTTATTAATGACAACAAGCAAACCCTGTTTCCTATTTAAAACATTAGCTAATTTAACCTTTAAAGATGTGCCTAGATATTAGCAATGAAAACTTTATTACCTTCTTTAATAATAAAATCAACATTAGACTCAGACTGTGCTCCAATATACACCCTTCGAGTCTGCCAACAACAACATTAGTCACACGTCCTTTTAGTGAGTTTTCACATCGTTTTAGTAAGTTTTCACCAATTAATGTGTTAGACCTTAAAGAATTAATAATTAAGTCCACCAGCTGTCTGCTAGACCCTATTCCAACAGAACGGCTTAAAGATTCACTAGTAATTTTTGTAGGACCTTTAGTGAACCTTATGAACAGTTCCCTGGCTTTAGGTGTTGTACCCATCTGCATGTTGCAGTTGTTAGGCCACTGCTTAAAAAACCTAATCTGGATCCAGAAGTAATTACTAATTATAGATCTATTTCAAATGTCTTTTTTCTCTCCAAGATTCTGGGAAAAAGAGTTGCAATGCAGCTGCAAGTTCATTTGAAAGCCAACAGTTTATTGGATAAGTTTCAATCTGGCTTCCAACAAGGACACAGCACACAAACAGCCTTGACTAGACTCGTAATGCATATTATGAATAGTCTGCCTCGATACATATGGGATGCTGAATCGGTCTCAATCTTTAAATTCTGACCTACTTCTTTGATTTAGCTTTCCCACAGCAGTCTCCATAGCTCACTGTAATTAATACTGCTGGCACTGCTGAAGATGCCAATATAACTGATATTTTGCTATTGGACTACATGAGTTTGTATTATTTACTAACCCCTCTCTGCAATCTTTCTTTGTTCATATGTGTACCCGGTACCCACCTGGGCACCATCAGAGTGGGATGCCTTGTTCAAGCTGCTGACACCTAAAATACCCTCTCGGTTGAGGCATTCACCAAAGGGGTGCCACGAACTTGCTGTGAGTTACTCCAACACTTGGAGCAAAGAAGGACTATATCGTGCTATTTACATTCGCAATTTCAATTATAAACTGTTTATTCTGCAATGTTAGCATGCCCAGGAGGTGCTCTGCAGCCAGTCAACCTTGGGCCCCCAGAGTTTTTTTTTCTCCACATTGTAGAGTTTTTGGTTCCTCTCCTCTGTTGTGGTCTGGCTTTATTTGTATCTTTAAATTAAGTCAGTCACTTGCTGTTATTTCTGTAAGATTTTATGTAAAGTGTTTTGAGACACCTTGTTGTTGAAGACGCTATATAAAAATAAATTGAATTAAATCTTTAGCCAGGCTTCAGTCTGACTTCATCTTGGTTTAGGCTGGCTTTATGCTGTTTTAGGGTTGATCTGACACTGGTTTCAGGCTGTCTTTAGATGGATTTCAGGGACTACAAGTAGATTTATTTTGGGGGGGGGGGTGGCATAGTACCTGAGTGTGATTTGAAAACAGAGACACTATAGAAATGCTACTGAGCCCCTGCGTTCATTCCCTTGGCTTTAAAACAGCAATTTGCAATTTGGCTGTTCCGCTCATGCGAATCCTGCCCTGCCCTGTCTGTGTCATTACCACAGCTGTCCCGAGTTCCACGCTGCACCCCGGATCACGTTGCCCAACAGTCGTGTCACATTTGACCTGGATTATCTGCTTGTGGCTGCTGCAGAGGGCAGAGGCGTTTAACCAACGCGGCTGTTGGCTCAGAGAGCACCAGTGTGGATGTCTCTCACACTGAAGAACGCCAACGGGGCCCCCCTGTGTTGTGTTATCACACGCCTCATCGTGTTTAAACATTTTACTCATAGAAGTTTATGTGAGTTTTATATATACATGTGTATGCATAGATTATTCTCCTGGGTCCCATTTAATGAATTTGCTTTAGTGTGGCATTCACCAGTTTGCCCCGCCTGTTTTTGTAGAATGTAACTTTACATCATGCCCCATAAAAGACAACAGCATATTTCTCTACCATTATCCCATGATTCAGTGACAGTGGGTGTGTATACAACCATGGAATTTTATGTTTACAATCTTTAAAAGATATTTAAGGCATGCTCACTATTAAGTCTATACTCTGTCTTTATTAGTTGAGTGAATTGTATTCAGTATGGCGTTTTGGTAATTTACATAAGGCAAGAATGCCGTCTGTCCAGAAATTTTGTTTCTTTTGAAAAGCTACTGGCTTCGTCTTGTATTCATTCACCACTGTGCTTATCTGGGCTTCATCAGTCTGGGACATCAACAGCGGAGCCCCCCCCCCCCCCTCGGGGCTCTCCGTCACTTTAGCGGGTGCCGTTGATGTAGATGGTGATGGATGATCATTGTACGTTTGGTAAAGCCTGATAGTACACACCAGTGCTTCTCAGCCTGTTTGGTTTGTTTATCCCCTTACAACATTTTCTTTCTAGAACTCCCTGGTGTTTTTTTTTTGTTGTTTTTTAATGTGCATTTTGTAAATCCGTGAAGGTAATTTTTCCAAAGAAACTTGCGCCTACTTGTCAACGAATATTTTACTGTCAAATTTTGTAATTCTGTCAAGTACCCCCTGCGGTGCTGTTGCGTTCTCCTCGGAGTACCTCTCGGTAGTACTACAATTTGGTTTACAGGATCTCTCCCGATGCACAAGAAAGAAATAAAACTGCTGGTGCACTTGGCACAGCTTACAAAATGGACAACAAGGGAGGCGTTTTCAGCGGAGCGGGTGATGTCGCACCCAAACTCCAGACGTCCGGCGCTTGTCTCGTTGCGCTGCGGCAGCCCTATGAGGATCTCACTGTTGCCGATTGCGTGTCGTACCTGACTTTGAATTGCAGCTCCCAGATGCGAGATAAATTATGCCAAAAGCACCCCCGTTTGCATTTAGGAGCATTTAGTTGCTCAGCTGACGATTATCATAAGAAAACAACACTGGTTCTCTCTGTTGCAGGCAGATATTTGCAGGAGCGATTACGGTACAGCTGGACACCTTGTTGAGAAGATACCGGTGCAGAGCTCTTTCTCAGACTGAGAGCAACATCCTTAAGCCTGTTCACGTTAACGCACCAGTTTTCTCCCTATGTGCTTAAAAAAGCACACTGGACAGGGTCTCCTGGGTTCGTCACGCTCAGGCGCGTTCTGAAAGGTTTTGACACATTTTTACTGCTTGTCTGTCAGCCTCCACACGGAGTTCGAGCCCCCGTGGTAAAAATACATTTTTATTATGGGTGGTCAGTCGTGAAAAACTCTTATGCTATGTGAAACATGCCCTCACATTTTTGTCAAAACATTGTGTGTTGTTAAAAGATTTTCTCAAAGAGCAGCGGATGGTTGGATTCACGTTCAATTTTTACCCCAAGTAGTTTATTGAAAGGGATCATGGAGGGAATACAACAGATGTATTTAGAAGTATTTATAATTATAACTATTATTATTTTGTATGTGTAGGAAACGTAATGCAGAGGTGATGCTTCATGATTTTTTTAAGTTAATTTACCAGTTTTAGTGTCAGAAAAAATTTAAAATACTTATGTATTGGCAGTACCAGGCAATTGCGAGTTAATTTCATTTGACAAGATGCCAAATCACATTTTAATTTACAAGCAAACCTAATCTCTTTAATTCAACTTGTTCCTACATATTTCCATATCAAACAGTGGCTGAGTACTTTGTGGTTTATGCATTCATAAGTGAGGAGAAAACAGAGGGACTGCAAGCCATGTGATAAAAGACCGGAGCATTGCTGCTGTTCCAATTGCTTTATATTAACTGTTACGCTCAGTTAATGATGCTGTTTGCCTGGTATACACAAGAGCACAGACCCCGTGCTGTCCATTAGGCCAATGTGTGTGCTGGGCTGGCGGAGGGCATGAATGATGGGAACGATCCTCAGGTCCCGTTGGAACACGACTGATTATGAGGAGGTGCCGCGCCTCCTGCGGGAGACTCTCGATTCTTCCACAATTAGCTGAGTGCTCCAGCTTAACGAGTCGTTCATTTCAATGAGAGGTCCGCCCACTCTGCTCCGAGGAACCCAATCAGTGCTGGGTGGCTCAGTCCTGTTGCTACGATGGGGAGGAAGGGAGGGAGAGGTTGAAAGATATTCACTGGAATACCGATGAAATTACTGCTTTACATAAACACTTTACTTCCTGTGTCAGGGAGTGTGAGGCTCTTTTTATCAGTGCACTGCGCCCCCCCACTCCTAACAGTACTTAAAGCAGAACAGGGAGGAAACCTCAGACAACACGTGCTTCATTCACAGCCCATCGCTCATCAGACATCCTGCTTCATTGCCACCAGCACTGACAGGCGGCCCCTCGCTCTGTGCTCCTCACCCCACACCCCAGTAGGCTTTTAGCCACTCCTTCTTCATGTCTTTTCAGTTCCACTTTTTGTTCCTGAGGGTTGAGACTGCATGGTAGCCGTGATAAACTGCTATCCTACAGGTGGTTCACAGGTGTTTATCCAGATGGCAACTCCTCTGGGTACATCCTTGAGACATAAGTGCAGCAAAGGGTCCCTGTGCTAAATAATGTGTGCATTTACCTTTCCCTCTGCATTCATGGGACAATAGAGGAAGGGTACAGACACAGTGAATGCACACAGTCAACAAAGCCTTCGAATTAAAAACTTAAGCATTTGAATTTTGTGAAACTACCACGACCTGCTGTGTTCACCCTTAGATTTCAGAATGTTCTGATTTCTGATACTGGTTGTTCTGACTCTTAACATGAGAGACCCCCATTTAGCTCTCAGCCAGTCCAGGCTCTGGGTGAATAGCTTCTCTGCCCTAATGGAGCCCTGAGAATATCTAAGGTTTGAAACCCAACAACACATCTATATAGAGTCCATGTTTTCAACTTTCAACTGAAAGTAATAAACTGAGGGGGTGTGCAAAGATCTTGGTACTGCATAGTGCATGACATGACATATTACTTGCAAGACTGCAACATATCCGCATTTTGGTTTTAACCAGATGAACCTGTGCTAAATCAACTTATTTCAGCATATGGAAAAGACATCCTCTTTCAGTTGTTTGTGTAGGTAGTTTGAACTGCAGAAATGTTCCACATTAAACATAATGGTAGGTCTCCATAAATATACAAGTACAATAGTGTGCTATAAAGTTCTTAATATATTCTTTGTTAATTTCAGATTCGTAATTTTCATTATTTGTTAAAAGTGTGATTATGCTTATGTGGGATGAACTTTACAAATATGCTGTAATTATCCTCTGTCTGAAAAAAAGTAGATGGAATACATATTTCTTTCTGAATTTGTTTTCACATTTTTTAAAATGACTCTTTAGCTTATAGAATAAGCTTTGTGAGTACCAGATATCAAGCTTGAAATTAGTACATCTTTTTCAAAGCTCACATGTAATACATGCGTTCATGTGCCTACGTAAGGTTCAAAGCGTGCATTTTACTTTTGCATTTGAAGTCCCTAATTCTTAAGCACAAACAGATTGTGGCTGTGGGCTGCTTTGTGTCATGAAGTGGCATTGAGCAGCTATTTATAACCTCTGTCTTTGAGACCTTTCACTGTGTCAGCCCCTCAAGGTTAATTTGCCTGCACCTGTCACAGGGCCGTCCTGCTGTGTGCCACCGTCGGCGGCACGTTGCCATCGCCGCCCCGTTCTTGCTGCGCTCTGTGGTGTCACACGGCACTCCAGCAGCGTTGGAATGCACTACCGCACACCCGTGGCGCGGTGGTGAGTGATTGCTAGTTGTCTTAGTATGCATTCACGCGCGCGTGCCTGTGTGTGCGTGCGAGTGTGGGCGATTGGAAAGCATGTGCTCAAAAAGTAATTAGGAGAGTATCTGGAAATCACTCGCCCTAAACCATATGGGGGCATTGAGCTTTGGGGTACAGGAGACCCTCTGTTGGCGTCTAAAGTTGTATTTGAAGGGCCTAAACCCAGCTGTATCGGAGGCACAGCATCTGCTCTGTCCAGTATCTCAGCATAGCTCTGCACACGTCTCATCTCTTAATGAGCTCATTCATCAGTTGTTAAACACCTCGCTAAATCTGAACACCTCTTTCTAATCCAGCGATTCTCTTACCATGACATGGTGCTGTATTCCATAAGGAAATATATATTTTTTAACTTTTAACTCGGTTTGCATAGGTAATGATGTTTTGAACGGATCTGTGGTTATGCTTGCATTTATTCTGTGCATTCATAATTAACTGATTAGCTCTTCAATAGAAATGAGTAGTCTGTAGTCCTTAGTTATTGGTGATTTTTGGCTTCCTTGAGTTTTTTTTATCTTAATGTACACCACTAGTTGTGTTTCATAAATTAGATGATAATAGTAGGCATGGTGATCACGTGGTAAGGCATTATTGTCGTAGACAGGAGGTCACAGGTTTAAATATTGTATGTATGCCTACCCCCCTGTCTAGTGTGTACCCTGCCTTGTGCCCCAGGCTCCGGGCCACCTGTGACCCTACAAAGGATAGGTAGTTGGATACTGTATTTAAGTGGAATAGTTACACCTAAAGCAAAATGTATACCTGGCATTATTTCCATCCATATGATGTTTCACAACATATTTTAGGAATTGCTTTTATGTTTTATGCACATTCAGAATTTTTTTAATTTTTATCTAGTTATAACTCACAACTGGTGAAGATAATTGTATCTTTTATCTGAAAAACAAGCTGTATTACAAAACTAGTAATTCTTTACAGCAATTGCTTGCTTTTCTTTTTCCTCTTTTGTCTTTTAGCCAAAGATTCAATTCCCAATAATTGCCCACATGGATGCTGCCATTAGTCAGACATTAGTGTCTAAAAGGTGACTAGCGAAAGTGCCGAGCCAGTCGGTTCTGGATGAGCACGGGAGGGATGGGGAGGCCTGCTCCGAAGATGTCAGGAATTTGTGTGGGCCTGGTGGGAATGGATGGGAGCATCCCGCAGTGCCCCGGGCTCCTTTCCATGTCACACAGCAGCGAAACGAGGAGTGCCTCCCAATCAGCCACAGTTTCTTTGCTTCTCTCTTCTTTAATATACAGTACTGTATATACAATTATTAAATATGCAGGAATTACAATTTTTAGCAAAGGCATGTTAATATGTCATATGCAATTCCATATGCTGAGGTTTAGTCTGCCCTCATTAACTGGAGAATATACAGAACTTTACTTTTAGTTTATTTTTAATTTATTTTAATTTATATTTTTTAGGGATCGGCTTTGTATAGAGCCAGCTCATTTTGAGGCTCCATAAATGGAAAGAAAAGGTTTCTAGTAAAAGGCTGAGTCCATCTGCAGAGTAAAGGGCATGTTCTCTTTCAGCTGCTCCACTGCCACACAGTTCTAATGATGCCAGGTGGAAAACACATGCACACATGTGAGCATGCATACACATATGCACACACAGACATACACGCATGTGCACACACAAAGGAAGGGAATTTTCACAAAAAACTCACTTATTAAATCATACATCTACAAGCAGTATTTTGACATTATGCAGTATTTACAATGAATGACCATAATACTGATAGCATGTCTACCAACGCTAGAAGAAGACTGTTGGATTTGGGTACTTTTGACATTTGGATATTTTTCTCAAACTGTGCACGTGTGCGTGTTTTTAAATGATGAGTGCTTTTCAAAGAGATGCATGTGGGTGGCTTGGGGTGGGGGTGGGGGAGCACTGGGCTA